>DWNR01000376.1:0-20617 GCA_018250455.1 Polygonus leo | reverse complement strand
TACTGATGTCCATGGGCGGCAGTGGCCCCTTACCATCAGGGGGACTGCATGCTCGTTTGCTACCTTTACAAAAAAAAAAAAAAAAAAAAAAAGGTAGCAAACGAGCCTACAGTCCACCTGATGGTAAGTGGTCACTGTCACCCATGGACATTAGTGATCATCCCCAAGTACGATTGAATCGTGCTTGGGGTTGACCACAGATGCGTCGCTACCCTTGAGGACTAAGATAAGTTTGCCGTGCGTTTAAGTATGACCGGCAACCACGCCTCTTCAAACCGAAACACAATAAATTGCTTTACGGAGGATTACGTAGGAAGTTCTACCACGTCGCAACAACATGAGTTCTTCATCTTATTACGTAGGATTACATAAAAATGTGACATTCGATACAGCCAGCATCGCATACCACAAAAAGTAGGTTCTACAAATGAACCAATCGAACACTTTCTCCGTATGACTATTATTGGCATAGTAGAAAGTTGATCTTAGATGAGTACAATCCGTTTGTCATTGTGTTGTTACTAAGGTTTACCCACACTCACATGAAGATTTAATCATGATCAATCAAGCTACTAAGCTCAGTAGTGGGAATATTTAATACATAAATTATTTTTATATAGCTGTCACATGTGTTCTTTAGCGGGCCATAGCCATTTTGCGGTTGAATTACTCATGTAACTTTGTTTTTAAAAGGATTGCCGGGAGTTTTTTTTCCGCCGGCTTTTTTCTTCCGCTCTTCTCATGCCTAAAAGAGGAGCTCAAAGCCGAGATTTTTTTAATTAATTATAATAATTAATTGTAGATGTAGGTAACACTATATGACTTTCATTAAGTGTATCTATATACCTTATAATGAATAAAAACATTTGAATTTGAATAGAATCCCAGTGTGAATGTGTTTGTAATGGTTTTGCTTCCAAACAGCTTGGCAGAATATGTTATTAAAGAAAAAGGATTTTTAGGGTCCCGCACTCAAAGATGTCAACGGAACAACATTTCATTGGTTACACAACCATATATAGGAATGGAACCCTCAGTTTGCGTCCAACTCGCACTTGACCGATCAATTGACATGTTATTCTATGAATGTTGGACTGCAAAGAATAACGTCTAAAATATTAATAAACGACATAACCTCGTCGCTGCTTATAAAGTTATAACTAAGGCAATTATTTAATTAAAACTATTTTTATTTCCTCAAAGAAACTACAACTTCCTCGAACTATTAGCAATACGTTTCTAAGAAACACGTTAGTTGTGAGAAGAGTAGACGAGTATATCGGTTATGTAAACGTTAATTATTTTTAATTGTCATTAAATTAAATATATAACATAGTTAACGCATGCATGTCCCACTGCTAGGCACATATTTTCTGACAGAATAAGGCGGATATAGCCTACCACGCAAACCAAGATATTCCGATTTTTTGGACTATGTCTTAAATAAAAAAGTTTCTTCACGATATTATCGTCTATCGTCATGCCAGATTTTTTTTGAAATATAAAGATAGCAAACGACCATGCAGTGCACCTGATGGTACGTGGTCACTGTCGCTCACGGACGTCAGTAATCATCCCCAAGTACGAATAAATCATACCTAAATTTGATCACAGGTGCGTTGCTATACTTGACGACTAAGATGTTCGCGTCGAGTATAAGTACAACTACGCGGCAACTATGAGGGTGGCGATGGTACCTCCCCGGTCGAACTAAACAAGTTCTATCTGGCAAGAATTTAGTATTAAATGCAGGGTTCTAATATTTATAACCCCGACATCCATGTTAGGGTTTCTTAATAATTCGCCTATAATTTTAATTATTTTAGACATCCAATCTATTAACTAGCTATTTTTAATCAGTTGGACTGCATTACATTCGCTACTTTGAAAACAAAAATACCCCATTAATCATGTGTCTGTAAATAAACAATAAGTATACATAATTATAATTGCAACTACAAGTACAACTACATAATGAACAGATGATTAAGTGATTAAATCATGATTAATCGTGGATCAAAACATCGCAACGTAACACGAACGTTGATTGAAACGCAGTACGTGACGCTTGGACACGCCCCTTTTGCTTATGTAATGGATGCAGCAGTAATATGCTATCATGCCAGGTTTTTTTTTATTCAAAAATGTAGCAAACGAGCATGCAGTACACCTGATGGTAAGTGGTCACTGCCGCCCATGGACATCAGCAATCATCCCCAAGTACGATGACATCATACCTAAGTTTGATCACCGATGCGTTGCTGTATTTAATACTACATTCTTGCCAGATGGTAGAACTCGTTTAGTTCGACTGGGGAGGTACCACCGTCCCCCTCATAATCCTCCGTGAAGCAATTCTTGTGTTTTGGTTTGGAGAGGCGTGGTTTCTAGCTATAAACGAGGCGAACATCTTAGTCCTCAGGGGCAGCAACGCATCTGTGATCAAACTTAGGTATGATTTTATTGTGCTTGGGGATGATTACTGATGTCTATGAGCGGCAGTGACCACCCACCGTTAGGTGGATTGAATGCTCGTTTGCGACCTTTATACGACAAAAAAATCATCTTCCGCCCGATTTCGATACCCTCACTAGAAATTTATTTAGATCAATGTTATAAATAGGTTTGTCCTATCTATTGTTGTTTATATTTATGCTGTTGTTTATATAGTTGTTTACATAAAAATACAGATACAAACTAATGGTAGTTATTTATCTTATAGTAAGGGATAAATGCGTTTTTGAAACCGGTCTTTAGCAAATATTGCTTGAAATGTACTTCCGTTGATCCCATCTTCTGTTAGAACACAGAGCTGTTCCATGGATAAAGTACATTCATAAATATTTTCATAACAGGTTATTTCATAATAATTCGGCGTTCATGTAGGCGTTTTTGAGAATATTTTTTGAACTATACCATACCCTATGAAGACAATTGAAACTCGTTAATGGTACCTTGTTTAAACAATCTTATAACAAGAAGATACCATGTATTCCTGCCACATCGATTCCTGAATTAACGATACTGGTGCAAAGGGGTCACTCCTCAGGGGTGCTAATCCCCTGAGGAGTGATATGTTATGACCGGACGGAGTGATATGATACTAATAAACATCTGCTGCGCGGCGAAATTAGATTTGCTGCTAGTAATGCCAGGTGTGAACCATATACAGCTACAACTTAGTAACTTACCTTAGCTTTACCTTGCACAATTAACGGTTAGTATATCTAATTTACGGTAATTATAATAAAAGACATATATACATTAGTGTGTCATTACATTATACATACAGTTCCTAAGGTGAGCACATGGAATGGCGCGGTTGCCCTTTAAGATTGTCACGTGTTTCCTTCGTAATAGTCGTAACAAAATTTACATATATCTCCATATTGAGCCATATCCTTATGCAACAGGAATGACCCTAGTTGAATCATAAGCAATGAAAGGAAATTGTTAGCGTTTATTTTACCTATTCCTCTATGGTAGCTCTAAGGTTGCCATAGTTCTATTATAACGGTACTGATTAAGGTTCTGATGTGCCTTCAAGGTTTACGTGTTCAGATGTACTCTAGTCTATGTCTACCACATGTTTCCTAAGTGTAGCGGCGTTATTTAAGCAATGTATATCGATGAAGAGGTTTGGTTGGTTCATATGTACAAGGCAGTTTAAACGTAAAAATCCGTTTATGTTCAAATCCATCCTACTGTCCTATCCTGGTAGGCATATATCTATTACTTTATTGAGACCATTTTCCAACTTGCTGCGAAATGGAAAATATCAATATACATACCTAGCAAATAATTAAATCAGGATTAATCTTTCAAATAGCTGAACTGTCTATGACAAGTTTTTTGACCGAAATGAAACCACAAGGCGTGACGAAAATAATAAGTTTAATGTTGTAAAAGTCGAAAAGCTGTGCAAAGAAATAGATGTATTTTTTACGGTTGGCTGCATTCACCATTTAACTTGAAAACGATGTGGAAGGAAGCAATATACTATTGCTGGATTGGATCATGTCTTTACAACAATCCGCGCCTCTATCTAATTTTCAACACATGTTTCGCTCCACAACAGAACATCACAAGGGTATGTTTACTCTACAGTGATTGGTCCATGAGTGAAGTCGTCGGCTGATTAGCTGTCTTCTTAGTATGTAAATATTTTCGAATTTCTATGGTGAATTGTAAATAACTCCTATGGGGAGGTATTAACTTTAAACTTTTGTAATCAATTATTTATTTATTTTATATCAATTTTTGAAATAGAAAAGATTCCACGAATCTTGCTATTGGGTAGGTCTAAAAAACGTCTATTTTTTATACCCATAAATATTAAGGGTGATCCACTCCTATTTTTTTTTCGACGTTTTTTTTGTTTTTATTTAGGACTTAGCAGTGAAAAATACCTACATACAACCGTAAATTTTCACCCTTCTACAATCAACCCCCATTTTATTATATTTTTATGGCAGAACAACGTTTGCTGGGTCAGCTTGTTATTTATAGGAAACAAAATAGGATGTAGAAAACGATGACGGCCAATCCAGCTATTGAATTAGTTCCAGCCTTCGGGCGAAATCGATTCGCGCGCCTTATCCGCGGTTCTAAATATCGATAAACGTTTAACATAACAAATTAATACACGGCATGACACTACCTTTTGTATTATTGAGTCAACATAGAACTGGTTTGTACGTAATGGCTACGAGTGCGTAGGCATTACGGCCGGTCAATACACGGCCAACCGACCGATTTACATAGGCAAATTTATTGATACAATCTCCTCGGTAAATCGTCCTTTTGCAATTGTTACAGCAAGTCCTGTCGAGGTTTGGACTGGAATGTGATCACGCCATCGCTTGAAATATTTGCATAAAATATGTGAAGGATTGTAGCCAATGTTTGGTACAAACTTGTTTTGCTATACCTATGCCTGTTATTGAATATACAAAATATACCATTGACGTAAGAATCACAGATTGGAGGCTTACCGCGGACATTCTCTTACATTAATACATACATATTAGTTGTAAATTTATTTTTATTTCGTTATTAAAAGTTCAGTATAGTATGCCTTTGTGGCCTATACCCATTATAAATGAATTATATGGGAATATGCAACTGGAGATGAGTCCCAGTACATTGCTGGCTTTGAAATAGATTACTATAAACTTTTGACTTTTAAATAAATCTTAAATCATATTAAAGTTACAGTAGGCACCATGCGCTTTAGAACTCATCATAATATAAATCTATCTCGTATGCAATTATAAGATCACTCGCAATATTATACTTCCTAACTTCCTTACCTTATCTCGCTATAACTTTCACTTTGTTCACTTCTACTAATTTATTTCTTTGAATGTGCAGCTCTTACGTACGCAAAGGTTATAAACGGTATTCTAATACTAAGACTCCGCTGCCCATCTGTCTACGGCTGTCTGTCACCAGGCTGTATCCAGGCTGTCACCAGCTCATGAACCAGCTAAACAGTTGAAATTTTCACAGATGATGTATTTCTGTTACCGCTCTAACAACAAATACTAGAAACAGAATAAAATATTTAAGTGGGGCTGTCATACAGCAAACTAGATTTTTTGCCTTTTTTATTGATAATTAGTATTTGCCAGCAACTTCGTCCGCATTGAAATCGAAAACCCCTTAGGAGTAGAATTTCGAAAAATCCGTTCTTAGTGCTCACTTACATCATAAAAGGAACCCCTGTACCAAATTTCAAGTTTCCAGATACAGTAGTTTCGCCTGTGCGTTGATATGTCAGTCGGTTAATCAGTTTTGCCTTTTATATATATAGATGGAACCCATCGTTCGCGAGTCTAACTCGCACTTGGCCGGTTTTTGTTTAAATTATTCCACAAAAGAAACTACAATGGAAAGTGCTGAACCGTGTATCGGGGCAGCGTACAATGGATACCTACCAACTAATTGCTCCTTCCTACAACTACGAGTTCGACGCGATAAGGAAATCAGTTTTTTGGAGGATGAAGACACTAAATAGTTACGAGCTGGCAAATGTACTTAAAAGTAATTTTAAACTGGGGTATGTTATTTCGATATTAGATGAATATCCATGTAATGGGATAAATACATTTTGCATTAAAGTATTAGACACATAATGAATAATTCAAATTAGATTAAAAGAGATGATTTTACACACAATGATTTTAGAAAATATCGTATTCATAGTCAGCGTCATATTCATCATCATGTTTATAATGTCTATCTTCTTTTTCCATACTCAGTTCTTTTTTCTTCCAAATTGAGTCTAATTCTTAGTATCTGCATATAACATGAGTATCAGGTTCAGCACATATTTTAATTTGCATTGACTTTAGGCAACAAAATTTTAAGTGACTGACTGATTCAGAAACGTAATCTTCGGGTCTATACTTCTGATCTGACCCACTACCAGGATCATCCACATTTGTTTTCCCAAGCATTTACTACTTTATTCTTAGTACAAAATATGAATTAAACATAATGCATTATCAGAAATAGTTAGAAGTTATTTCTTCTAAGAGGAAAACAAAAATCTCCAAACAAACACAGTCGTAAGCAGTTACAATTCATTTTAGTTGTTTTATTTTAAATACAGACACATGTGAAGTTTAATTTATGCTTGGTTGGGTACATATTGTACCCACGTGAGCAGTTACCCAGTTAAAGTCATTCTTAATGGGCTAAACAATATTCATTACTGGTAGGTTAAATGTAATTAGCGATATCATAACCTGTTTGAAAAAGATAGCAAAAACTAAGCCAAGTTTGTTCTATGTAACTAGTGTAAATCCACTACAATTGTTTAAAATTGTTTTAGGAATATAATTTGAGCCGAGATTTCTATAGCAAAAGCCGCAGTGTATGCTAATTTTGTTCTGTCACAAGACAGTAGTTACTGGACCTAAGTTCTCGTGGTTTGCGGTCGGTTAAGTTCATATCTGATACTTAACTTTGAAATACTAAGCCGTTACTTAACTTTGGAATACTTTGAAATCATAAAACTACTTCGCAACAACTAACGTGTATGGTTACATCTATTTTAATATAAATGGAATTTGAGAAGCTATAAAGATTGGTAAGTAGAATGTGGGTTTGCAATGACGTAGACTTAACATTAGAACAAATTTTTAACCGACTTCTTCCATTCCTACAGTAAACTGGCAGTTAAATGCTTACCATTACTAAGTAAGTAAATTCAAAATGGACAGGTTCTTCCTGAAATCGGAAACTGAGGTCTAAGTAGGTATATCTTTAAAGAATATCTGACTTAATACTATACCACCAATCAGAACTAACCAACTATCCTCAGAAGTTGAAAGGTAGAAATATGGTGGTAACTTAGCCAAGGAACAATGAATATTTTACTACTAAAATAAACTAAATAATGAATTATATTAAACAATAACAGTGAAGATGTAGATCGTATCGCTCATTACAGCTACACAGAAGGATAACTGTGTCAGAGTTAATAGGGGAGAAAGTATGAAAGGAAGCGGTTTCTCTCACTCGAGTTTGAACATTGTTTTAATATATAATAATAGTGTGCACTGATTGTCTGGGTGCAAAGAAATATAATAGAATTAAATAGTTTAATTCGCCTCTTTGCTTCATAAATGTATTATATGGAAAAGTTACATAAAATTTCATCATCATCACAACCCATTATTGTCCCACTGCTGGGCACGGGTCTCCTCTCATAATGAGAAGGATTTAGGTCATAGTCCACCGCGCTGGCCAGGTGCGAATTGGTAGATTTCACACACACTTAAAAAGTTTACATAAATTTATACGATACGATACGATAATCATTATCCATTACATTCATTATTGTTTTGAAAATATTGATTAATCGTATAGGAAACGTCGTCTACATTATAATGGTTATGAACTAACTCATGAGCCTAGACTATACAATTATATTTTTATGTAGGTTAAGTGTGATACATCGCGAAATTAAGAGAAAATATTAAATAGAAACTGAATTATGTTTGTGAACTTCTTTGTAAGATTAGAAAGTTTCTTAATATAAAGGTTTAATTAAAATTTTATTTTCTTCCTTATTTCTTGACTACAATACTAGATTTTTTTGTCTACCTGGTCTAAATCGACATTTATAATGAACCTCCAAACCTGCAAGGTATCGATCTGAAGGAAAATCAGAAGCGAAAGAGGAGGAAGAGCAGGAGCATAGACTCAACTAAAGATACCTCTGTAACTAAAACGCAGAATATGCTTTCCTATAATTGTTAAAATGGCGGAGGTACATTTACGGAAACCAACTTCTATTCAACCACTTAAAGTAATTAATTACATAATATACTTCGTCAAAAATTTGTAGGCATAAAAATATCTTTTACAACTTTAGGAACTGTTAATTTCATTAATGAATAGTGTACGATTGACGGTATGGGGCTTAGGCTTGTAACAATAGATATTTAATCAGCCGTGAAATTAATTCAAGTAAGCACCTACCTCAATGATTTTGACGTCAATGTATTTATATTTTGATCAATTTTTTAAGCTAGAAAATTTAGAAATTCCGGAAAATTCCGATTTTTTTTTGTGATAGATTTTAATATAATTACAATTTACGAAAAAAAATGTGATCTACGTATTGCTACATAAAATAATACAAAAAATGCGACAGGAATTTTAGATTTAATTAAATGTACGTTCTAGGTACATTTATTTTAATGTATATACATAAGAATCCATAAATTCTTCAAAACCAATCCAAAGTCATCATATCGCTTAACGGAATAATTATAAAACTAATTACCAATGTATAGTGATAAGTCGATGGTGTATCTAAATAAATAAATAAACAGAGAATCGAATCCAGAATCATTTATGTCGTTGACTATGTTGACTCTGCTACGAAGATCATCCGCATTAAATTTAAGAAGGTATAAACCAGGACGGATCCTATTTATTTAATAAAGATGGATAGCATAAGACTATTGAAAAATCTATACATGTTACACAAATACACTCTCCTGGAATTAATGGAATTACGGCTTCAACCTAAAGTCTTCCAACTCTCTTAAAAGCCAAAAATCTGTACTGCGACATAATAATACTGTAATTATAATAAGATATCACACAACGCAGTTGTACAACTGGTTTTCAAATGTCAACAACACACGAAGCAGAAAGGCGTTAATTCTCACATGTCTCAGTAGGTATGTAAAGATGTATATCTGTTTGGAATTAAGCAATGTCAAAAATCAGACGTAAAGTAAGCACTAGTTCATTGTGGTTTTAAACCATAATTATATAAGTAGGGATAGCCAATTGGTAAAGAATCTGGCCTCATACGGGTGTCCTGAGATCTTATATTTCTGATATAAAAATATCGTGAAAGAACAGCGATAACTTAAAATATTTTTTAAGAATTCACCCGCGGAATTACCATTGCCACTTTCTTGGTACTTTGTTTTTTTTCCTTTTTTTGTGATGCAATTGTCATTTCTGTTTTGGAAGTGTACTTACAAGCTATACTTAATTATGCCAAGGGAACATAGCAACCCTGAGGGAGTAGCACCGCATCTGTTAACTTCATTTACGATTCAAACGTACGTAAGTTCCATTACAAATGTCTATGTGCTACAGTGACCAGTTATCATCAAGAACACTACCTACAAAAACTGTAAATATGTGTTTTTATCTCTAAAACGGATAAAATGCGACTAAGACTGGTTAAACCCGTAACAATAGCGAAGGTTGATTTAATTTGCAAACGGAGCTCTGTACACGATAAACCAAGTACTAGGAACATAAAAATAATAACAGAGATATTTACATATATACCTATCTACATACCTATTAAGTACATAAAAAGAATGTCATATTACCTATTTAAAAAAAAATACGTCAATGATCCACGTATAAGTCAGTGCATTATAGCAAAAGAATACTAAAAAAATGATTATTCGGAAGAAATAATCTCTGAGAGGTGAAAATGACGATTTTGGAATATTAATATTTAAAATTAAAAGTTAAGTGATTCTAAGCATAAAGCAAAAAGTTTGTAATAAACTATCAAATACAGTTAAAACGAGTTCAAATCCAATGAAAGTATGCGCAGCCATGATTTCACTAACGGAATTAACACATATGCTAAGCCTTACTATAAGTAAGTGGAATATAAACAGTAAAATTACCGACCCAAAATGAAAGTATAAGGTCAACTGTTACATAAAATCGGTGCAAAGCGAATACTTTCATAGCAGAAATAGGCGCCACTTTCTCTAAGTGTATAGAATATTGAGGTTATTCGAGCATCCATTACAATAATCTTTTTATCAGTAACAAACGGGCAATCGCTATGATCCAGTTCGCCTACGAGCTTGTAATGAGCACGTAAAACAGAAGTCCAAAGAATATTAGGACAGTCTCCGAAGCATTGATATCTCTATACTTAAGAACAAGTTAAAATTGCGTAGTAAATGCATGACCAGTTTGCAGGGTCTGAGTAATCACACCCTACTAACTAAAACAGCCACGTGCTATTTAAGATGTTTTTAAGGTGTCAAAACAGTCCTGTGTGGTTTAAGAAGTGTACAAGATGCTAAAACAGCCATGTGCTACCATCGTTTCAAATGTGCTTAAAGAGCCACGTTTTATTTTTTTTGTTTCCAACGTGCTAAAACAGCTACCAGCGGTTTTAGTTGTTTCCAAGGAACTAAAACAGTCATGTGTTTTTTAATCGATTCTAAAGTGCTACAACATATACATTATATAGTGTTTAATTCGTTTTCAAGACCGTCTAATACCTAAATGAATATGACGTAGACTCCAAATAAGTCCGTCTGCAAGTTTACCTCGTTTTTTATCCAAGAATATTTCTGTTCTGCTTAGTGTCAATTAAAAAGAAGTGGCCACAAGAAACGTATGCGGCTATTATAATTCTGATGACAGTCTATTTGATTAATTTATTAACTGCACTTATACTTACTCGGTATTCAGCTGATCTTCAAACTTAAGAAGGTACATACCTGAAAAAGAAGACGAATTGAATTGATTAGTCAACTTTATGAAGATAAACAAGTAATTTTTCAAAATATTTCCGACAAACCAAAAAAAACTTCCTTGACAACAAGAATTATGAGAAAATCCATAAGTATTTCCAACAAACGTAATAATATTTAGGTGTGTGATTAATAGCGATCGTTTCAACTTTACAACTGTTTACTGTCCGTATTGGCTATTGATTGGCACCAAAATGTTAAAACATGACATCATAGCAACGAAAAAACTGAAATTGTGTTTGCATTTGAGTATATCATTTGAAGTCATCTTATTAGATTTGATATTCTTATTTTTGGCTATGAAGCAATGACATATGCGCAGTTTATACAGGTAGCTAAGTAATTAACCTTGCTTTGTCGACACAATGTTATAAAGTTACTTTAACACATGTATTATTGATACGGTGGGTAACATATTTCTTCTTCAAATTAGTAAATAGGCCCATACAATAATTATATTAGAAGATTTTAGCAAAATTCATAGTTCAAGAATTTATATTTTTAACCATATGTGTGATGGAAAGGAATAAGTACGATGATCTTCATCCTCTTTCTGAGATAATGACTGACTGACACATTTCTTCAAATGGATTTAAAAAGTAGGGCACCAGTTGCGCGCTTCAGCGTTTTAAGCATATACATTGTATACCGTGTAGCTGTGACGCACACGGAATACAAAATGCTGCCATAAAACCCAATATATACTTACCTATATTGCACTAACTAAACATGAACACTGAATCAGATTTATTTCTTTTTATATCTAAACCTAACGATGACGCAGACAGGCTACCTGATGGTTAGTAGTCGTCTGTAGACTTTTACAGCACCAGAGGGTCTTCCAATGCATCGTTGGCTTTGGTTCTTATCGCATGTGCGTTTTTCGAAGAACCCGATGTAATGGCGCTTCGGGAATACTTCGGTAGTAAGCTCAGCTTACATCCTGCATGTATGAGGTAAGAAGAAGCAAATCGAACTACATATTTAGTACTGCCACGAGTCCAGTTGAAGTGGATAAAATCTCATCCTTCGGCGAGTGGTGCGAGTAAATAAGTTATTAACAACATAAGTAAAAGCTGAATCGTGTGTGTATTTGCTAAGTTGCTTACAGCATATACATATACATACGTTTTTCCCGTGCCCTGCATGGCAACATTAGCAACGTTGCATTGTGTCGACAATATGGCCGCAGTTTGTTGCAACAGGTGTGAGTGTATGTAGGACGCGTCTTATCTTACACCTAACTGGTCCATACTTGTACTATACCTTATTGTAATAAGTAGATATTACATATCACCCAGAATTCATTTATAGGAACATTTGCCAGGTGGTAGAACTCATGTAGTTCGTCCCGAGAGGTTCCACCGCCACCCTCGGTTCTTACTCTTGGGTGGTTGCCGGTTATACTTTTATGTGAGTAATCCTAGTCTAGTTCTAAGGGGAAGCAACGTATCTGTGGCCAACCTAGGTTTAATAAGGGATGATTACTAATGTTTTCTATTATTAGGTATACGATAGAAAAGTTACTATCACGTACGAGGAATCTGACTATTAGAGAACAAGTTAATATATCATGACAATTGAGCAGAAACATGCCAGAAAATTCATATAACTAAATAAACTACATAACGACCGCTTGCCTTGATTAAAGAAGCCTGTAAACGACAAAGCCTATAAGTTATGTAATAGTGGTTACGTTATGACATGTAAGGCCAACTAAAAATAGACCGAACATCTAAAAGAAGCGTGATTTTGAAAAAACTTAAAAATATGTTGCCCATTTGTTTTAAGATATTGACTTTATGAAATGGGAAGCGATGATCCGACCTTATATTAGCGTAATCCACCCAGAAATCTTAAACACAAAAAATAACATTACTATACAAACACGACTTTTAGTATTGGATTATAATATTTGAGAATCAAATTATAATTTCACAATTTAAAAATGGTTCTATGAGAGTAGGTGCTAGATATTAATATGAGTAACGAATATAAAGAATTCACATCTTGGCATTGCATTGTATCTCGGAATTATTGTAATGCAATAGTCATCTAAATAACGCAGTTAAAAAGTACGTAAATCAATTACATACAATAAAGAATTTACTATTAAACTTGGTCACATTGGTAGGTGATTCTGCAGATGCATTTAACATTGCAGGTCATTACAGTCTGACCGTTCCCACGAGGACGCCATAAGGCTGATAGCGCGATTAAACCTAATGATGCTATCTCAAGAGCACCTGTATCTATTATGTCATTAAATTAAATTGATTACAGATAAGAAGAGGAAATTACCCATTGTGACAGTAATTTGTGTGCAAAAAATATGTCATCTCCCGCGTGTAGCATTATTTAATAATAGTTGACTCATGTTATCTACGATACAATTATGGTGGATGAGGAGAATTGTGTCCTTGTGTCCGCTTAAGATTTTCCAGCTTTTTATGATTTATTTGATTAATAAAAGAGCAAATTTAAAATGATTTTTATTTTATGTTTAATAAAAGGAAATATACGCGTGGATCAGCGGACAAGTGCATATCTAACATATAACTGCAACTTTTAGCTGAAGAACTGACGATCTATTTTGCGAGCATATTATAGGGGTCAGAGGATCTGAAAAAGTGTGCCGAGAGCTGGTTTTTAGCTGTTTGCAATTGAACTGTTTATGCAATTTTCTACAACAATATCAAAGTAAATATCCTACAATACATTTGTTTTGTGTTATGAAGTATCACTGGATTATCCTAAAAGTGAATTCTTCGAGGGCCTGATAGGGAGCAGTAGATGATTTTCTCAATCAGTACATGGTATTCCATTTTGAGAACAAAAGAAACATTCTTGCTGTTAAAATTGTTTTGTGTCTAATTTGTGGGAACAGACATTTTGTCAGTTTGTACTATTTTACTTCATACTTTTTATAATTTTTGTAGTATTCTATATTAAACACCACATTTATTTCAGTATTTTTATCTATTTTATAAGTTACAAGTACAGACTAGAGATGACACGCAAACTGATCACGGTTGGCTACTGTACATAATTTATTTAAAGTGTGCCACTTAAGTATTCTTAGTTATCAATCATAGCTCAGTAATTGTACATTGTGATATGCGTTTCTCATACTTGTCGTTGACAGTATGTCCATGGTATGATAGGAATGTA
The DNA here is from genome assembly GCA_018250455.1 of Polygonus leo. Lineage (NCBI taxonomy): Eukaryota > Metazoa > Arthropoda > Insecta > Lepidoptera > Hesperiidae > Polygonus > Polygonus leo. The sequence goes on along the minus strand of DWNR01000376.1, from coordinate 6,395 downwards.
GGAATGTATATGATAGGAACGAGGTATGGTCATCATTCTGGTTTACTTTCAAACCATTGTTTATCTCAAGCAATACTTACAATGAACACATTAGCACGCACATCTTCACAAAGCATGCTGAATACGTGAATCCAACGGTCTCATATGACACCTTACACAATCTGGTTTCGCTACACTTATGTAACAGCCATATTATTCGACATGGCCTGAATACATATTAAAGTACTCTAATCCGTCTAGGACATGATCAGAATATTAAAAAATACCTCTTGATAACATAGACGATGTATTACTACACTTACGTTTATTCTACGATTATACAGACGATTAATAAGCGATAGAATTTATTGTTAAAGAAACCATTTGCAAACAAAGATTTCAAATTTTAGTTTCCTACTTTCTTTGTAAAAAATATAGCAGGAAAAATAATAAGACCTTTTTATAGATTATTATGGTGACGTTGGTCCAAGTTACGAACCAGACATATTAATAAATTATTGATAAAACTTATCAAATTGGAGTATTAAAAGATAAGTAATAAATATGAGTTCAAAAAACTTGACCTAACATAAATAAACAGAGGACAAGGAAGTTCGTTCCACTTTTGTGATATTGTAACAGTACAATATAGTAAGAATAAGAGGCCAACAATCTACAGAAGTACTCATTAGTACTTAACTAAGATATGATGAAGATTTATAGACTCGTGGCGATAAATATGGAGTAAACAATAGTTATTGTTAAAGTTTAAACGGAGAATAACGGAAAGAAACAGAACGGAACAAAATTTTCTTAAGTCGGCGTGAAGTTTATTGTTTAAGGTCTTGTGACCCAAATTGTTCATATCAACCAACACAACACTGCTGTTCAATTAATAGAAGCATGTTCAAACTTGCTATCCTTCCCAATAATAATATTTTTCATGACAGTTGGTCAACTGACAAGTGATAAAATCTACCCCTTTCCATAAGATACCAGATAAAGGGTGTTCACCGGCGTGCCAGTAACGTATACGACTAAACGTTTTGTAAGAATGGAACAATGCAATATGAGTCAGAATTGAAAGGGAGTCAACGGAAATGTGAAGATCAACCCAATTGGTACCATCCGATCAAGGATGACGATATCCTGCCGTTTTTTAAAGTTAAAAAGGAATAAATAAAGGACCTATTATCAACAGTTTCCGAAATTATATTAAATATTCGATAGATTCTATAAGATTAGATTATCTGATAAATGTTTGGATTGTTTTAGTGATTTTTTGTTTCTTACAGTGCTTTTACATTGTATCCGACTATAAATAAAGTGACAGGATAAAATAAGATAATCCACGAGATTCCATAAAATTTCGATATCTTCGAAAAATATTATTAATTTATCTTGTAAAGGAAAATTTAAGGTCACGTTAGTGGCTCATCCTCAGTTCGTGTAACAGAACCAATATTGCAAATTGCTTCGTTGAAACCGATTTCGCAAGTCCGAGCGTGGGATGCCCTCAATGCTTATCACAACTACTGGTCCATTTATAAAAATATTTGGATTTTAATAAATTTGTATATCACTATTAGATCAAAATACTAAAAAAAATTAAAAAACTGTCACTTTACTGTAATTCGCTACACGAACGAGGGTCATATAAAATAATACGCGCCTAGCCCCTAACTTCCCTTTGAAAAATAAAATATTCGAGGAAAAAGTAATGTTCACCGATTTTCCTGTTTCATAATAACAATTTTGTTGCAAGGTTCGTAATACACTAATTATTGGTTGCACCCACATCATAATACTTTAAGCGTGTTGGAGTTTGTAAATTGCCCAACAATTTTGACATATTGCCGCATTAACTTGATCGAAGTCGTTTACTTTGAGCTTGACATATATTGTAGGGCCAATCACTAAGCATACTGTTATTATCTTGCTAAAATGATTTTTCTTTTTTCATTGGCCGTCCTTTTCTATTATTATTTCTTGTGATAAAAAATCTCTTATATTATGATGTTTACCTATATAGAGATAACTTCTGGTACTATGTTGTTTAACCCATTTTTAAAAATTTAATTTTTTTGTACAAACTGACATAAAACTGATTTATTATTCAAAACGAATGTGTAATTAACTTAAGTTATTAAACAATTAAATTATAGTTTCCAACTATTGTGGTAAATGTGGCAGCTTCGTGGGAAAATTACGTTAACAACCCAATCTTTATGATAGCAGGTAAAATGGCATTAGCTTTGTAAAAACTGGCTGTACAGTCTTCTATAATTAAATTCAATATGTAACAATTACAGAGAAAGATTATAACTTCAACTGCAATTCCTTAAGCAACTTCAATCCATTTACAGGTACTGTAAAATCTGATGTAAAAGAGCAATTTAAGGTGCAAATTACGTTGTCAGAGATAAGAGAAATGTGTACGTGTATTTCTGCTCGTGCACACCGTTACTCGCGAAGTGGCCGTCTATTTTTGGACCTCAGAACCAGTAAGGCAGGTCCACGTCAAGTCTTGCAACCTTCTAGGCCGTTCCAACAGAGATATCCAATTTTAGACTTAGATGGTTTTAGAATAGTATTTTCTATTGAACTTAGATTTTTTTCTTTTCTGATGCAGTGTTCCAACGTTTCGTTTCTCATGTCAAATTACTTTTTTCCAGAACAGTCTCTGCGAAATATATATTTTATCTCTTCTTTATCTCTTTCTCTCTTCTTTATCTCTTTCTAAGCCAGTATTGTTATCTCACGACCGTTTCATTACAACTTTATTCACGTATACTGAGATTTTAATAACTTAACGAAAGCATGCCAAGAATGTTACTTGAGCTCAAACTTAGTAGAAACATAGTCAGTAATATATCTAATATAGTTATTATTGCATATAGTAGGTCAAAAGAGAACGCTTGTTTATATATACACATACGAGATTCGATGAAACGACAGTGCGTGCCAACTTTCTTTGGTAAACAGCAAAATCTGCCAAATCATTAGTTGAATCCATATAAGTGAATATTTTATGAGTTTTAACATATTTAAGATTATATTTAATTAAGGAAAAATGACAAATATATTGTAGTTTTATGAGCTTAACTTTTAACGCCTTTACACTCAATAAATTGTTTGTGCTAGATGTACTTTATGAATAAATAATAATTATAGCTTACTAAGAAGTGCGATGACGACAAATAATGATAAAAATCCCAGTAACCTACGTAGATATGAAGGTGTAGGTAGTCATGAATAAATTACTTAGGAATTTTTATAAGGATTTTTACACTAACCGTGTGAAGAAAAAAAGAAGTAAAGCAATTTGAACCTTCCCCTTGAGAAGTTGATCGCTCCTCAAGTTTCTACATCTTCATATTATATGTCTTAGGAAATTGAAATAATATCATTATTTTTTAATTCCGGGCTTAGGTACGAATAGGTAATAAATAAAATTCTACATGATGTAAGAAACTATCAATGTCTACGACTCTACTTGGAAATGCAGAATCTAGGTCGAGGTTATCAAATCACCCTGGAAGTCCAACAAATACATTGGTATAATTTTTATCCTCCTCGTGATAATTACGAAATCACCTACACCATTAAAGATCGTAAAATACATATTCCTTCTATCCTTGTATTACCTTCGTCTATCCTTGTACTAGTAACTATATACTAATTCCCCAAATATTTGCTGTCTTAGGATCATAGACAATGTTTCATATGAGCAAAACTTCTTTGACAAGACCTTGGACTTCGATGATACTTAACCATAAATACTAATCCAAGAACTATAATCACAAAAATTATGAAAAATTGTTTCATACATATTTTTTTCAATCTTACCACATATTAACTATTAATTTCTTTATGATTCTTTGTAATAAGGAAAAAATATGTTTGAGTCGTTCTTTTTCCAGCTAAGCTTGATCGAATCGTGACACTGAATCAATTAGAACATGTAGAGTATTACGTGCTAATGACGCCATGAGTTGTGCGATTACTATGTCCTTCGAAGCCTTCCGATATTCCATGAGGTCTTTGTTCCCATTTTTTTAATCAAAAGTATGTATTTGAATTTACTTTTATAATTTTATACTTTCATGTTCTTAAAAATTAAAATTAGAAATGGTCTTTTGAAATCAGGGCAATTTAGTCCAACTAACTGTACGAAGTAACAGGCATACGTCGTTTCGCAGAAAGGATTACACCCTGCTTTCGAATGTCTCATCCAAAACTTATTCTCAGATATAACGGTTATTCATATGAATAATTGGCATATTTAAACATCAATACTTTATATCTGTACACTAATGGCGAGGGTGCAGTTCTGGAAAAGACTACAGAGAATCGGGTTATGAGGTCATTGTATTATAAGATCCCAAATGCCAAAATACTGAAGCTCTCATCCAAAATTATTATCTTTCCAGTCGCACCGTTTAAAGTAGCCTGTGCTGTGGCCTTGCTTTGTTGTCGCTTCAATAAAGCCGTGCGATATTGGATTTTAGCACCTTGCAATAAGCCCGCACGAAAGGCCCGTTCCATGCCGTAACTCGCTTTGTTTGGCTATCGTATCTACACCGACCCACGTTGTTAAATTGGTCATAAAAACTTAACAAACAAGTTTTCCGGATCGTGTTCAGACCAAATTAAGATTTAAGTATTTAAGTTTAAGTCTGATAGAAATGAAATTGCAATTGGCATTTTACAGGAACAGTGCTAGTTTTATTCAAAGAGTTTACAGATTCTGTTTGGAAAGTCTTAGCTTACTGATTTACATTTATTTTTATATTAAGTTTCCGTTAACCCATTTTAATTTTATTTCGGGCGATATGTTTAATGCAATTCTCATCGTGCTCATGATTTACTACATCTGCCATTAAACATTGTCCTTTTACCTGTGTTTTGTTCCTATACGTATAAATGTTTTCAAAGTGTGTGTCCATGAAATCTAAATGGGATAATACCTGCAAAATTTAATAGTTAAGGTGGGTATGACCGATGTAATAGAACACTATAGAGTTATCTGCGATGAAGGTCAATTACCAGCATATAGACTCAGGGGTAATCACGCGGCGTACACGAGGATTGTCAAAGCTGATTGTCTAATTAACGGCGTGCACGACCCATGCACTAACATTGGCATTGTATGTCATTTATCAAACTCATTAGCAAACCGCATCTTGACCATGCAAATTGAACCTATAGATTGGTAGTTTTAAGTAACAGAAGACAACTTCTAGTTAATTTATTTGGTTGTAAGTAGATCACAGACACGTTAATGATATCGAGGATTGTGATTGAAAGCCTAATGTCAATCAAGTACCTGAATAATTCGAGGAAACAAAATATCCCACTATCTTTATAATGTATAGATTTATTACACAATGTTTTCCGCGTGAACCACGGAGGCATCGACGGAGGCATCAATACGTAACGGCTCGCTGTTGCCACGCAGTGCACAGCGTGATCAAAATGGAATCCGAAGGAAAATGGCTGCCGGAGTTAACGAACTAGACAGTTATGCAAGTAAAGAAAGAAGTCACATGTCGAAGGGAACAAAATATGAGATAATTGAAAGATAAGTTTTTTAGAAACGAAAGAAAACTAATACTTTAGGATAGATTAAATCATATTTATGATTATATCTACATACTGACGTTAGTACTAATGGAATTTATTACAAATAATGCAATTACTATTAGCAAGGTGGGCTAATTAGTGACCGCAGAAGTAAACGAAGATATGCAGTTAAAAATAAACGAAGAATAAATTGTAATGCAAATAGAACATTAATATTTAATGCACATTCTATACTACTTTGAATAGAATAAAATAACAAGTTATTTAACTAGTATCAATACTTCCTTATATCTTGATTGGCTTATTTATGGTTTAGCAATTAACAAGATACTGACTAGCTTAACAATAAGCCAATTATCCTGTTATTACTCCTCAGACACTATGTAAGACAAGTAGCTACAATAAAGCTACTCTAATACATGTGTCAAAGACTTATATAACGTTATTAATTATTTTTTATTACGAATTTAATTACAACAATGCATCCAATGCGTGTATTACATGACTTCAAATTATTAACGTTGGTTTTGGTATTTTACGTAGATAGTGGAAGATGATAGATCATGTAGGATAGTTCATGTATGGATCACATGAAACGACTGGGGGCTAACTTTTAACACTATTTTCATCAGTTATATTTGGTAGTAAAGTATACAAGATGTCATTATGAATACACTAATCAACTGGGTGTAAAAAGGAATATCTGGACTACTGTAACTTAGCTAATATAAACTTTTAATTTATTTTATTGAGTTACTAGCTGACCCGCGCAACTTCGTTTGCGTCATATAAGAGAGAGTGAGTCAAATTTTCCCCGTTATTACAACATT
>DWNR01000375.1:0-20620 GCA_018250455.1 Polygonus leo | reverse complement strand
TGTTCTGAACGTATCTCTTTCAAATACAAGTATTTTAGTCTTTTTCGCATTCAACTGTAAGCCCATTTTCTTGCAATTATCTTTCATTCCTGTGACCAGTGATTGTAGCTCGGATGGAGAAGAGCCTATGATGACCACGTCATCTGCATATAGCAGACAGTTTACCACTGAATCACCCATACGCATTCCCACATCCATTGATTTTAGTCTTTGGATATAATATTATTAAACTGTAATAAACTAGAATAATTTAAGGTTAACTCACGATTTAAAGCGATTAAATTATGGTCATTCATAAAATTTCACGCGGTTCTTGCCACATAATTCAATTTTACGCATAATTTGGCACATGTCCCTATAATTCTTTACGATTTACTATGAAATCGCATTAAGCGGTTTTAAGCGGTTTTAAATTAAATATATTTCTGATGTTCTTTATCAAATTTGAATAGTTTTATTGATATAGGCACGTGACTAGCCACATTCGCGATAAGCAGTTGCACATAAATTTGGTCTATTAGATTCTGTTCTAATCTCCTCAGAGGAGTTATCTATAAACGCATAAATTATCAAATGGACTACTGTAAGAGAGAAAGCGATATGCGATTAAATACATCGTTGCTGACGTTTTAAAAATAGATATTCGCTTGAACATTGGAACAGGCTATCAATGTTAGGGTCGAATCGGTATATTTAAGTTCAGTTTAAATATATTTAGTAATTTAAGATTAACCCCGTACCTATATCACCCTAAAAAATCAATTATTTTTAAATACGTGGAGGAAAACTGAGAATTGGGAAACAGTTTCAATATTAGGTAAGTTAGTTAAGAGAATGAAATTACAAACGATTGTATATTTTTTGCCAATTTGTTATTAATATATTCTAATTTCTTTTTTCGTCACAACCGCCGCCGCCTATTTTATCCAGTTTTTATTTTCCAGATTTTTCCTAGCCCTAAAGTATACATTTACGACGAAGTATTTTTCTCAAGTCATGAATTATTTTTCTTGTAAGCATTTTCTTATTATCTCATACAAAGGTACTGGGTGGGATTGGTGACGGGTAGGATACCATAAATAGTACATGTGTTTGTTGCATTGTGCTCGTCTTTTGTGAGCTATTAGTGTTGCAAGTAAAATTGTTACTAACACAATAACATTTTGTAAATTTAAAATATGGACTTTATCTGAAATTATTACTGCTCCGCACACCAACAAAACACTTTAATATCCAAAAAAACTTAATATATAATATTGCTATACCGACAAGGTCTTAATTATATTGTATATGTAATTAACATAATTTTACAATAAATAATTTCATTTCATTTCATTATTATTATTAAGTTACACGGCTTCGGTGAAGCAAGTGTCTAAGACCAAAGTCCCTAGTGAGTTTTGGAGAAATAATATTATGCTCATTCGGATTATTCTTTTTATCTCGACCCCAATGCCACGGGTCGGGAATCACGTCGTTATTGAATTATCATTTGAATATGATATATGGCAAGATAGTGGTTTCGGGGCGCGGACAATTGCTATGAAATTTGGGGCCCGCCTGATTGGGTCCGTGAATTATTGCCCCGAAATTTGATATCCTGATCCGTTGGCCAAACAGAGGTTAATTTAATAAGGCTTAGTTAGCAGGTTGGGTATGAATGTGTAGAACAGTAGCTTAGCAGTGCCGTGAAATTGTGGGAATGTTAGCTAAATTATTTATTTGTGAATTTTTACTTTGATTTCTATGAAACGGTTATTAGATATTTATGAACTTCGTACAATTTATTTACGGCTGAAGCCGCTTTTTAGCTTCTGCTATTTTATTACCAGCTTTAATAATTACGTATAATGTTGTGTATTGTTGTCTTTGAGAATATTGGTCCAAGATATTATATATGTACAATTAGTGAAAAAAACAATTATAACAATCTACTTTTAATATGTTTTTATGATGGTACGTATATAATATTTTTCGTCATACGTGCCATGTAACGTACCTACAGCACAACCCTCCTTCCATTATATAAACACAAGTTTCATTTAATTTCACTCCATTTACTACCATTATTTCGATATATCATAAACTTCCATTATAAGAAATATCTATAGGATTACTGATAAAAGAAATAAAACATGTCAACTTTTTATTCACACCACCTGAAACTGTCGAAAGCTCAAAGTGATTAATCAATTCACTCAGTTTTAACTCGCGTGGTAAATATCAATTTAATTTCGTTTGAAAAACATCCGAAAAAATCCTTTCATTTGCCAGAGAAAAACGTCTCAATGAAAATTAAACCGTATTACGTGGAGCGTGATGTTAATTTAAATTGACGCTACTTTTCGAACTAGCCATCATAAAATTATTTCGGCAACGGATTCAAAAATTCCGTAGGCACCAATTATTTGTTTTTGTCCATAAAAACTCTTACGATCACTCGTTATTGCCCAAACTCGGTATTTGTTGGATATTCTCTTGTTTACGAGTGTTAAAAATGCCAACTTAATAATTGGTTGAGCTGTAAAACGAAAATTTGAATTAAATTTCAACTTTTCCAATGTAAAAATGGGGATTGACAAATCAAATGAAATAAGGATGTGAGCCTCATGAAGTTGCATGAAATTTACCTGAATAAACCGATTATTCCCAAAATCGATTATGTAGTCTGTCATGAATTCATAAAATATAAAATGAAAAAATCACAAAATATTAGTATTACTAACATTTATTTTTTAAGTTTCAAAGTTCAAAAATGTGTAGGATGTGAAGTCGACTGATTTTTTTAAGTCTTTGTTAGTGTTAATCACCTACTAGAAACCAATACTGTTGTATTTATCTGGGAAAAATATTTGTTTACTAACTTCAAACTTATATAAATTCTAAGCGATTGTTTCGAATGAAAAATGATTAAGGAAACCTATTCTTACCTATTCTATGATGACATAGTATGCCGTGTTTATTTTTTCTTTTTCACAAAATGGCGGCTGGTGTCCGCAATTTTGTGAATTTGAATTTTGATTACTGTCACGTGATTAGTGACACTCGCAAGATTGAGACGAATTGATAGACGTATAAGACATCAAAATCAGCCCACGCGTTTGATCTCTAGAGCTCTTCTTTGCGTTGCAGTCGGATAAATAGCTATTAAATAGGATAAATAGCTAATAGCTAAGCCGTGATAGCCTAGTGGTTGCGAATCCGACCTTTCACACGAGGAGTCGGGGTTCGTATCCCAGCACGCACCTCTAATTTTCAAATTATGTGCGTATTTAAACTAAATTATCATTGGCTTTTCGGTGAAGGAAAACATCGTGAGGAAACCTGCATGTCCAAGAGATTGTAAAAAAATCTCTAGGGTGTGTGAAGTCTACCAATTCGCACTTGGCCAGCGCGGTGGACTACGGCCTAAATCCTTCTCATTATGAGAGGAGACCCGTGCTCAGCAGTGGGACATTAATGGGTTGTGGTGATGATGCTGATGATGATGAAATAGCTATATCGGCAAGTCAAAGTACCTACCTCAGATTTGTTAACACAAGTATTTAAAATTCCAGGATACCATCTTGCAAAAACTGGCTTAATCACCAATAAAATAAATGACATATTTTTTGCCCCAAACGGGAAATTCATTTGTAAAATCAAGACGAAATATGTTCATCAACGTGCTTCGAATTCCGTTTACTCCATTAGGCAGATATTTTAATTGTAGCGTCCTGAAACCCTACAGCTGGTCCCCTACCGCGGACATCTATTTCGGGACAAATTACTTACGAAGTGATGACTGCTTCCCAAATTTTCTGTGGAAGTAGTTGTTCTTGAAGGACTTTATTAATGAATGCAAATACATTTGTAGTTAAGTATCTAGAGTTGTTTTTGAGGCTATTTTTATACCAAATAATAATGTAACAGGAGTACCTCGATAGGTATATTGTATTATAGAAACAGGGAATATGTAGTTAACACAAAACAGATTTAAGTCCTATCTGATATCGACCTCTAAGCAAACCTGAGGACTAAACTGTAAGTACTCTCCCTAAAGGTTCTCTTTAAGGCAAATCACGACAGATCTTCATATTGAAGTGGATTAAAGAGTCATAATTATCCAAATATTAGTTAAACCATCAAAATAAAAGTATGCCAATGTGCTAAATGAATACTCCTCCTGAATACTCTTGGATTAAATCCAGTACTAATCAGATCTCTAACAACATTTATTCCCAAATAGATAAGGAGGTAAGTTTTGATTATTCATTGCATACTTTGCACCCGACAGGTTTGTTGGCGACAGACGTTGTTGTTAAATTTTTGGTAGGACAACGTCTCTCTGTCACCAATAATATTACATTAAAAGTTCGAGAATGACCATAAAAACCGTACAAATATTAATTAAACCATAACTTAACCCTAACCAAAGCTTGATGTTGATTTTGGCAGTGAGTAACCGCCCAGTAATAATAGAAATATGCAAATAACGTGGACAGCCCGAATCATGTTCAAACAAGATTACTTGTGTAAACATTGACTGAAAATAACTGAACTAGTGTGGATGGAAATTCCAGACAAAATTGCTACCTATCCGTACAAAAGTATCTAATCTTTTAAACAGACATCTACCATACACAAGTCTCCATTTTGTCTGAATATATGAATATGAACTGATTAATAACTACAAAACGTGAACTAAATGTGGAATTGTGAATTTAATGGATGTTAAACTTATGAAGTTCGACCGTTATCACCGCCTCCTACGTAATTCGTAGTAAGCCACCATGAGCAATTATTTTGTTTCTGTTTTGGAGAGGTCTGGTTGCCAGCTGTACCAGGTATAGTTTGCCAGGTGTAGCTCGATAGGGAAGGTGCCACCGCCACCCTCATAATCATCCGTATGATTTAATTGTGGTTGAGGATGATTACTGATGTCCAAGGGCGGCAGGGACCACTAACCATCAGGTGGACGGCATGCTCGTTTGCTACTTTTATACGATAAAGAAAACTTACACATAAGGCGACTATACTAGTCTTCAGCGTAGCAACATTTCCGTGGTTAACTTCAGGTACGATTCAATCGTATTGGGATTGATTACAATTAAAGTGTCTAGGTGAACAGCTAGTTTGCTACCTTTATACTAAAACATAAATAAGTAATTTTATGTGTACAATACATCCTTTATAAAAATTTAACACTTGCAAATTCAAGAATATAATACGACCAACGTACCAACTTGCGTGTCGCTAAATTAAAAATTAAATACGTTTATACGTAAAAAACGTTCATGCCGAGCCGACATGTCACGCAAAGTTTGCAGGCGAATAAATATTTATTACAGCGCGTTAATGGGTACAGCTTTAACCTATATTTTATAATTATTGCACGGTAATTAATACACAATAGCACCTATTTACTCGTACGTATAACTTTTTGTGTATTACACAGTAATGTACAGGGAATATGGGATAATTAATGCGAAAGACTACTCGGGTGATAAATTATGTACTTGTGTTTTTATATTTTATTGGAGACAAATGACGGTCTGCTTAATGAACTGTTGTTGTTCAAAACTAATTTATTACTCATCAAATACGACAGAATGAAAGTAGTTTGCACGTTTATGTTGGCATTGTGGGTGTATGTGTTCAAAAATCCAATTCAATTTGTCTTAGAACGGTTTGACGAATTAGAGTACCTATTTGTGATTATTTAGTAATAGTTTGGAAATAAATATTAAGGTGTTAACTCACTACTAGAGGCTGCGATAAACAATTTCCATCTCTAAAGATCGATGCGTTCATCTCCAAAATGACCGATTAAGAATCGGTTTTCTATTAAGCGTTCATAATTTATCGACGATGGTTCTTCTTACAAGAACGTTATGCCTCGTTGTTCGTTGTCGTAAGTTGTTAATTTTTTCGAAAAATTTAAAATTTTATATATTTTTTTAAAACTATGTATGTATAAGTAATATCATCGGTCCTAACATTTCATAGCCGACCCAAACAAAGCGTCACTCGTTAAGTTGTCGGATCCCCGTGGGACGACGAGCATATGCGTCCTGTTATAATTAGCGAACAATGTTTGGCTTTAGCAAATCCCTTTGGGGCGTAAATTAAGAGATTTCGCTCGACGAACGGCTTACGGATACATTTGCGTTAAAACCGTACGACGTATTTGCGTCCTTGTTACGGGCATTAGGCAGCCATATTTATTGCCGTATCACGCGTGGCAAATCTTCAGATCTTATATTTTATCATTAAATATGCATAATGTTGTTTTCAGCTTAGTGTGTATGGCACTGAAACTAAATAGGACACTACTACTGCTAAAGTCCTATCTGTGCGACTATGGTTGTGTTGCCAGTAAGGACTAAAATGTTTACCTCGTGTAAGCCGGTAGTCGCGTCTTTCAAATCAAAAATCTGTTCCACTGAAATTGTATATCTAAAAACATTATAATCAATGTTGTTCGTGCGAAGAAAATATTGTGAAAAATACACAATATTTTTTTATCGTCTTAAGGTGGCAAACGAGCATGCAGTCCACCTGATGTTAAATGGTCACTGCTGCCCATGGATATTAGTGATCATCATATCGTACTTGAGGTTGAGCACAGATGCGTTGCTTCCCATGAGGACTAAGATGTTTGCCTCGCGTTTAAGCATAGCCGGCAACCATGCCTCTCCAAACCGAAACACAATTAATTTTTTAGTGAATATGGTTTCAGAACTTATCGTCTTAGAAATAAGAAAGCCCGTATATTATATAATATATAATATACGGGCTTTCTTATTTCTATATTATCTCATATAATTTAATTATTTAATACGGTTACCAAAACCATTCCTTGGTCGTTAAGGACTTACTTTCATATCATGTAGTAATTGAAAAAAAAGATAACCACCTCCACAAACAGAATTAAACCATAACTGCGAACCCAGCCGCAAATTCAAAACAAATTTTAACGAAGATACAATCTGGGTAGCTGTAACAAAATCAGTAGGACAAGCACACAGGCTGATCGCGTCCACCCCTTTGTCCCGTCAAAAACTCTATAAGCACCTATCAGACAAGCCCATCTCTACACAATGTTTTGGCAGAACCGTGCGTACCAAATTGAACCTTATGTAGTTATTAATACTCCATCAGATTCCAGATTGGAGTGTAAACACGAATTTGTTGATGGGGCGCGCTAATCTGTCAGCTGAGCTGTGGATATCGGTTGAAAGGTTGTCCCTCCGCTGTTATTGTTTGTTTAGGATGACGATTCGCGGTAAAAGCCGGTTTTTGAGGCGTACGTTAATGCGATTGTCTGTTAGCCAAGTGTGTCCCTGATACGCAGATGACCGTATTACCCGATTAATTCGTAAAAAGCTTCATGAAGTATCTCTGGAAGCAGTAACTTTTTGTGGTCATATCCTCAACGTTAGTAGCGAGTGAGTGAGTTTCAGTTTGAAAACGTAGATTTTTTTAAAACGACGCGCGTCATTTTCTTTACAGAAATGCAAGAGGGCAACTAAATTTAAGTAAGCACGTAATTCATCCTTCTTATTTTGAGAGTCTACTCTCCAATCTTCTCCAGTCCTCCTTGCCCTCGTTGCTGATGATGGTGATGATTTTCGTCAGTGTTTTTTGTGACAGTGACATAAACTTCTACCGGCGGCGGAACAAGTGAATATCGGAATATTATGTTCATTTTTTTATAATGTATTACTTGTTCTTACACTGTTTAAAAATTATAAATATAAAGTTTTAGCTAATATATATACCTACATGTTTATAATATTGTCAATTAAAATTGTTTCAATTGGATTCCACTACATTTCGTTTTTGTGTCCTATTATTCATCAGTCATGGCAATTTAACCCTTCTCCAATATAATAATATAAAATATTTGATATACGAATATTTATCAATAGTTCAGTATTTTTGGTATTTTAAAAGTACTCTTGATTTTTAATCAATATTTATTTTTGCGTTTGTTAAATTTTGATTTTCGGTAGGAGAGCGGTGAATGGCTACTGATCATACTCATGCAACATCTCAATCTTCAGAAATAGCATTGATTGATGTGGTTTTTATTGCAAAAATGTGCATGCCTTCGCAATATTGGCAAATCTGGCAAAACCTGGTATATTGATTACGTTTGTTTTCAGATGTCTATGGAGGGCAGGATTACTTATCATCAGATGGAATGCATGCCGTTTCGAATCGACACCAACTTTCATACTAAACAGCAAATTGAGTACTCTAAACAATTTTACCGAAACACTATTAAATTTTGAGCTCGAACATTATTTTAATCCCTCAAAAGTTTACCGTATCTAAAGATATTGAAAACTAACGTTTATATTTAGACCCCTATTTTAAGACTCGTAATTGAAGGGCGTGTATTGAGATATAAGTGTGATAAGCATGCAAATGGAGATTAGAGATCGCAAGTGTCCACTTAATTCTGCCAACTGGATAACAGGATTACGAGGCGTACAGAATTTTCTAGAATTAAGCCGTTCATATTGAATTTAATCGGAATATCATACAACGTGTCAGCTTTTCGCTAAATTTTTATGACGGGCTTATGTATTTTGTCAGTTTATTAGTTACTTATTCGCTGAAATTATTTTAATAGAGCTACTCGTAATGCTATTAAAGTTAAAAGTTAGTTAACTGAAACGAAATGGAATAAAATGGAACGAAATAGAATAAAATCGAACGAAATTGAATAAAACGGCGTGGCATAGAATGGTATAGATAAACAATTTATTATTTTGTTTGGTTTCTTGCGTTGATTGCTTGACTAATCAAGCCTTCATTAAGTAATCATTCAGACATTTAGACTGCACTTTTGAGTCTAGAATTGTATTTATTCGGAAAGAATATAGAGTAATAGTCATTAACTATGTTTCTCGAAATTTCTGATGAATATGCCCATTACGAAAAAAACGCAAAAAAGATTATTTTTTAGGGTTACGTAAGTACGCAAATGAACCTTCCGTTTGTCAGCCTGTAGTAGGGTTTTTCTGGATCCGTATTTTCATACAGTGTATAATTCTACAGCCGCTATGTCAACAAATACTATTGACAAGAAAAAAATTAAGAAACCGCATTTTCGGCGATTTTTTCTACATCGAAAATATATCGAATTGATAATCCTGAATCGCGCTAACGCATAAACCATTATTCTAAATTGTACATTTAAAATAGCGTTAACGAATTATGCCCCTACATGGTCCTGTACTCTCATTTAGCCGATCATTTAAAATTAATTTCATTGTATAAGTTCGTAACTTTATGACAGTCTACAATAAAACGTATTAATCGTCGTAATAAAACGCACTACTCGGAAATATCAGAATCATAAGACGTAAAAGATAAAGGGCATAAAATCAATTCGCTTGTATTATTTTAGTCCAAGGCTTGACCAATCACGGAGCGGACCCTAACGACGGACAAAAGCACAATTAAGTACAGCCAGGGTCCGTTAACAAAGGCTGGAGAGCACACAATTTGTTGCAGCCACCTTTATCTGGCCCACTATTGACCCCTTTACCCTATTTTACTCGCCAACCCTCCTAATGCTGCTCTGGTAATTTCGACCCCAGCATTTTTTTTGCACATTTTGTTCATGCCCTACATTAAGTTTACTCAGTATGTGGACAAGATTTTTGTTAATGAAATTATTATTACTTAATGTGAGCGAGCATGTGGTCGTGTTATGCACGCTTTAGCGACATTTCAAGAGTGATTTGCAATTCGCCATTATGTGTGGAACCCTCGCTTGCTATCGATACCTATGATTACTTTTAGAGAACACGTGTTTTTCAATAGATTTGATGTTCATTAATATTAAATAGCTGGGGTTCGCTTTAGACCTTGCTTGTAAAAAAACAGTATGTGTATACATTGTGCATGTATGTACACAGCACTTGCACTGTGCACTTTTAAATAAGCAAATAGACTAACAATTTTAAATCAAATCATTCTGTACCTAAATTTTTACTTACTTAAGTAACTTAAGTTTCATTTTATTCCTAACCCAATATATGGTCTCATAATATAATTATGTCCTTTATTTACTTCCTAAAATTAATCAAGGACTACGTACTTGTACTAGTCTGTTCATCAAAGGCAGGATACGAAAAAACCGCACTGAATATTGGAAATTTCTCTCCAAATCCCGAATACCTTGCTCCACATTCTTTTTGCGTCAAGTTCGGTCGCCCGTGTACTCACTCAACGCTGCATTCGTGTCGTCGCTCATTCCGCGTCAACGCATGCACTAATTAGTTGACACCCGACACCGAGTCCTAGCTCCCATAGGAAACTTGGACGAACCAGGTGTGGAATTGACGGCCTACGTTATTTTAATTTTAATACGGTAACGAAATGTGAATGTCATGGTTGTCTGAAAGTAAATTGGCTTACACATTGAGGGGAAATTGAGAAATTTCTTACATGAACCAATATCGTTTAGAATTAAGAGTTTCTAACACCTCTCAATATTATCTTATTTTAAAATATTGCTACATAATTTTAATGTTTATGACCTAGGGACCCACTAATGCATAACTAGAATAATCCGATAAATATATCTGCCTCACAACATCATATTTGTCATGATTTGATTAATGCAGTTGAGTCGAGATTCTAACTTAAATAAATCATAACATTTTAAATAATTCCTCACCCTAGTAGATTTTTATTTTTTTTAAAGTAGAACACAGATTTAAATATTTTAACCTAGCGATAAGGCAGTAAGAAGGCCAGTATGAATTTCTGCAACAATAAGGATTGCTAATGCATTTCTAGGGTTGACAGGAAGCTGGCATACTTCAAATATAAGAAAATCACTTAATACCCTAAACGTAAACTGCTCAAGAGATCTAGATTTAGAGGATTTAGTTTCTTGGTTTAAAAACTACTTGGTTTTTTACGAACTTTCGTATGCCCGTAATCCACAAACATACACGTGAAACCACAAAGCGACAAAGCGTCACTCGTTACAGCTGCGATCGGAAACTTGGTCATGTCCCACTAATTAGTGCCCGCACGTTATTTGCTATGCGGAGTTGCAGCGGTCCCGCTATTAGGTAATACTATTTTCTACTAGGTAAATTTTAGTTTGTTAAACATTGGTGTATTACAAAAAACTGTCTTTCTCAGTTAGGTACTTTTGGAAAAAGTAGTTCACGTGATAGTAGATAAAATCTTGGCAAAGCCAATGAAAATCTCCACAAAATGTATTGAGCCAATTGAAAGAGTTAATAAAAGTAATCCCAGATAAACAAGATAGATAAACACACAATATAAAGTTAAATGATATACCATAGACATAAGATTCAATGATCACGAAATCATTTATTGGTATGAATAATATTCGAAGTGTATTACATTGACTAAAGCTAAATTTATAAGTCACCCGTAAAGAAAAAATCTTGCCATACAAAATTTTCGTAAATCCATAATAACTTAATGTCTTAAGAAATGAGTAGATCTCGAGATTGAAGTCGAGAGGTCTGGGTTACTCATTTTTTATCTGTTACTCTAAAACTAAGTTTGTATTCCCGTAATCTACGAGCGCATACGAGCGAAACCACAAAACTAGAAGCGACAAAGCGTCACCCGTTACAGCTGCGATCGGAAACTTGGTCATGTCCCACTAATTAGTGCCCGCACGTTATTTGCTATGTGGAGTTGCAGCCGCCATGCTATTAGGTTTTAGAATTTTCTGTTACGTGAATTTTGATGAAAATATTTTCTTACTGGAATTGAAATTAATATTTTCGGTTTTGTTTTTAAGAAAGCTAGCTATTGAGAATTTGTTAAACATGTAGTTTGTAGTTTTGTAAAAAACGTGGTTCATGTGATACTATATAAATACTTGGTTAAGTCAACGTTAAGTAAAAAAGAAAAAATCTTGCCTTACTAATTTTTTGTAAATCCATAATAATTTTTTGTCTTAAGAACTGAGAAGATCTCGATTTACTCATTTTTTGTCAGAAACTCTAAAACTAAGTTTGTATATCCGTAATCTACAAGTGCATACGAACGAAACCACAAAACTAGGAGCGACAAAG
This sequence comes from Polygonus leo, assembly GCA_018250455.1. Classification (NCBI taxonomy): domain Eukaryota; kingdom Metazoa; phylum Arthropoda; class Insecta; order Lepidoptera; family Hesperiidae; genus Polygonus; species Polygonus leo. The sequence continues at coordinate 8,549 of DWNR01000375.1, read as the reverse complement.
CGTCACTCGTTACAGCTGCGATCGGAAACTTGGTCATGTCCCACTAATTAGTGCCCGCATATTATTTGCTATGCGGAGTTGCAGCGGTCCCGCTATTCGGTAATACTATTTTCTACGGAATAAATTTTAATGAAAATAATTTACAACCTGAATGAAATAAAATTAAAAGTTTCTGATTTTAATTCGAAAACGTTCCCACAATTGCCATTTTTATTGTTATATCAGCACCTAGGTTATTAATATCACATCTCAACAAGCCCGGTTGCCTTTGGCCACCCGTTTTGTTACATAGTTTGAGCGGGGACATACTATAGCTACCCTCATAATCATCCGTGAAATATTTTTTCAGTGTTCTACTACTGTAACGAAAGTTTAATTTCTACTTTTATACTATAAATAAGTCTACCTGTATACGTAAAATACTAAAAAATAGGAATGATATGGTGTTAATAAATAGGTATAAAATTAAAAATAATGACATTACCTATATAAAACATATGTGCCTTACATACAATTACCACTTATTTAAAATTTTCATTATCTCCTAAAACATGCTATGGAAAAGACTGTAACCACTAAAACCTACTACAAAGTTGGTCCTGATTTACTAATTAGTGTCCTAGCTGTCGCTTTAGGATCCAGTGGTCAAACTTACTTGAATCAGTTGAAGTGACTACTGATTGTTTCGGCAAAAAACAAAATAATGTTTTTAAGTGTCATAATATTTAAATTAAAATCGTATATTTTCTAAATAAATTAAGAATAATTATATTTATTAGACGAGAAGAGGAAAATTACGAACGTTAGACTATAACAACGTATAGTGTTAAGCGTCAATGGGAGTCATTAATCGTATATTAATTAACAGTTTTGTATAAGAGTGTAAATAAAGCATGCAAGTGATACCCGCGAAACTTCGTTTGCGTCATATTAGAGAGTGGGTCAAATTTTCCCCGTTTTTGCAACTTTTTTCGTTGATTGCCGGCCCTATTGGTTATAGCGTGATGTTATATAATCTTTAGCCTTCCTCAATAAATGGATTATTGAACACAAAAATATTTTTTCAATTTGAACCAATAGTTCCTGACATTAGCGCGTTTAAACAAACAAACTCTTCAACTTTGTATTATTAGTATAGAGTATACCACACCTGTTTTATATAAATAACTTTCTTACATGGTATATGGTAACTTTATTGTTATAAAATGAATATGTATTCCAAGAAAGTCTTGGTGTATTAGACTGTCGAACTATGGACAGTAAGTAGAGGTATTATACGAGGTACGAGAGGTATACCACGAGAAGTTCTACTCCAATCGGTGTTCAGTTTAGATCGCCATAAGATCTAAGTTGCAAAACATACTAATTCATTATAGGTTATTACATCTTGTTGGGTGTGGTTCGTGACAAGTAACATAATTATAATGTTCAACATTTCTCCTAATAATCTCTTATATTGCGAGAACATTTCGTTTTCTTAATACTTAATAGGGCAGAGTTTAACCGACATTTCACGTAATAAAAAATGATGATGCAGCCTAAGAAGAAACATACTTTCTTAGAAAAACTAATTTGTCTATAAACCCTTCAAGCGGATTGAATCATCTTTTTGGGGAAAGACAAAAAAGGCATTCCAGTCCTTAAACCTCAACCAGGTAAACATACCGATATAGTACAAATAATCCTGTAAACCTGTCAGGAACAAAACCAAACATACTAATTAAAGTCCCCGCCGCTCATTCGCCGCGGTAACGAAACTTCCCGCGGTCTGACAGACCCGGTTGCAACTGACTATTCAAATTGTAGGTACTTACACAACACTAGTTTAAAAAGTGTCAAGTCGTCTGCATTTATATTTAAATTTAATTTACTTTTGAATTTAAAATTAAATTTGCTGTTAAACAATAGATGTACTTGCAAAGATAAAATCGCATATGCAGGTATATTTCTAGTAGCACTAATCGCACCTCGGATTAACTTCATTGGTTATGTTATTGCGTTTGCGCAAATCTATATGAAGTAACATTAAAATAATAACATTTTTATGAGAACCATTATTAAGTTCGGGACAGAATTTTTAGCGTCCTTTCAATTTAATCAACATTTTAATTTAACAAAGATTAAGTTTGATACCCACCCTGATATGATACAAATTGTCCCTTATTTCCGTAACCTGCTCTGTCAGGAACACAACTAAACATACTAATTAAAGTCCCCGCTGCTCATTCGCCGCGATAAAGAAACTTTTCGCGGTCTAACCGACCCGAGGTCGTAATGTACTGTTCAGATTTTTGGTACCCGTACCATACTAGTTTAAAAAGTGTTCTATTTACATAACCATCATGACGTTGGGCCAGATTTTTTGTGTATTTTTAAACAGTAATAATTAATGTTCTCATACGAGTGGTAAGTGCATGTGCATAGGGACGATGAAGTCAATCGCGGACATTTCTATTTTTTTATTATTATATGTGTAACAGACATACATTATATTTTTACGTATGATTATGGTTAAGGGTATGAGGAAAGCGGCAATGATCAGCAGATGGAAAAATGCAATCCTTTATTATTCATTTACACTTCGGTGATGTTTGAACTATAAAATTTACCTAGTAAAATATTTTGATGTACAAAACTAGCATCATGCCATTTAAGTAAATAAATAATAAATAACACCTTATACACTCATAGCCTTCACACTAGGATTCCCTATGTCGTGGGTGCCATGGACACACAAGACGTATGCACAAACACCCAGACCCAGAACAGAAATCCAAATTCATCATTCAAATTTCTGCCTGGCCGGGAATCGAACCTGGGACCTGCGCGGCAGACCGGTATGGTGACCGCTGCGCCACGCGGGTCGTCTTACTTACAGTATCAAATAGCATAATGGTACGTAGCAACTCAACCAATTTATTTATTTACGTAACAAAACATGCTAATTAAAGTCCCTAACAGCACTCGCCGACCGGCAGAAAGTTCTCCTGGTCTACCACACCCGGCCCGCAGTACACTGTTAAACTATTTTCGCAACTAATTTCAGTCCTTCTCCTGCGTTTGCTATTCCCTTTTACTTTTAGTGTAATTTTGATACCTGTAGTACCTGTAGGTGAATAGCACCTTGAGAAGCGGTGGTAATGTTAGGTCGGGTAAACACTGCTCCACACACCGCACTAAAAATAATATTGCAATACCGCCAAGGTCTCAAATTGTGTTGTTATTTGTAATTTAACATAATTTGTGCAATTAATAAATCATTTCATTTCATTTCGTTTCGTTTCGTTTCGTTTCTTTTCGTTTCAATTTATTTCATTTCAAAATTGACGTTATTCTGTGATTCAATCATAGGGGCGTCATTGTATCATCGTATAAAAAAATATTACAGTGTATGCTGGAGGTAGATTTCCTGTAGTTCGACCAGGGAGGTACCACCGTCACCCATAATCCCCCATATTAGCAATTATTGTGATCCGGCTTTGGAGAACCGTGGTACTATATTTACACTAAAGGCAAACATATCAGAAATCCAAGGTAGCAACGTACTCGTATGTGTCGTTACCTTCAGGTAATTCATTCATACTTGCTGTTGATTATAAATGCCCATGGGTTGCCCTGATCACTTACTATCATTTCTACAAAAGGAGGTCAATCTAGATGTGTTGCTGATCTCAGCTATATAGTAAAAAATAAAGATATGGTTGTAGTAAAAATGCATGCATCAGTTGCAGCTAGTACGAGAACTTACTACCTCATGGCTTACATACCTCATGACTTTTATAAATAGACTAGCATAGCAGAAACTCGTTCAGTGGGTAAAGAAAGAAAAAAAATAAAGAAAGAAAGAAAAGCATTTATTCATAGTGAATACACACTTGTATATATGTAACTCAAATCTAAAACTAAGCTAAAACAGTTATGGTATGCAAACGGTATACACCACGAAACTGATATACTGTTCAGCATTGTGCTGGTTGTTATACAAGAAGCCAGGTGGTAGAACTCGTGTAGTTCAACCGGGGAGGTACCAACGCCACCCTCATAATCCGTGAAGCAAGCATTTTTTTTCGGTTTTGAGAGGCGTGGTTGCCGGCTATACATGATACACATATGAGACAAACATCTCAGTCCTCAGGGGGAACAACGCACCTGTGATTAAACTTAGGTATGATTTAATCGTACTTGTAAATGATGACTGATGTCCATGGGCGGCAGTGACCACTTACCATCAGGTGGACTGCATATTCGTTTACTACCTTTATACGATAAAAAATCCTTAAATCTTAAATATTTTTGGTGCAATGATTATTAGGTACAGTTTTAAATATTGAGGTTACTATTTTCGCGACATTATTGAAGCGGTTAAGCAAACATAGGGTTATTCTTGATTGAAACAGAAATCATGCGCAGATATCGCATAATTTACATAGAAAAAAACCTATTCAATTGCGAACCACCTCCTTGGTTTAAGTCGATAATAATGACAGGTTTATTTGCATATTTACATACAAAAAGTCGCACCAAAATTATATATTCCGTAATTACCTTATTCTTGTATAGGTGTTTAATTCATGTCAGAAGATATGATACATGTGTTTTTGTTTCTCAATAAGCAACATCTGCTGTTTAATCGAAGAATAATTACAGAGGATATCATCGCGAAGAGGTCATGTTTATATTACTGTTCTGTTTACGAAATTCGTTTCATGGGGGCCATACATATGAGAGACAATGTGAAGATGAACTAAATGTTGACGTAGTATAGAGGCCAATTAACACTCTTGCGCAACATGTTACGCGTTTGTCAATTGTTTTTTAACATAGAATTGAACATGAATAGACGAGCAAGTTTTTTTTATCATAATAACACAATGCAGTCTTCCCGATGGTAAGTGATCACTGTCTCCCATAGTAATTTTAAATCAACCCTTCGGTTGAATACTACCTGATTTTGACCACAGTTTCTGCTCCGGAGAACGTAAGATGTTCACGACATCAGGAACCACCTATACCCGGCAACCACATATGTATAAAGTAACACAAAATTTGCTTCACGGAGGATTTTGGGGGTGAAAGAAGAATGTGCAGGTGAACTAAACGTTGACGAATAATGGCAAATTAAAACCCTTGCACAACGTTACGCATTCGTCAACTGTTAGTCATACTGATAGGCAAAACTGCTAGGCAAGTTCTTTTTAAGAAATAAAGGGGGCAAACGAAGCATTGCACTGAGGTCCATCGGAAAGTAAGTCATTGCTGCACATGAATATTATTACTTAACCCAAATGCCTTCTTGCTTGAAGGGACTAAGATATTTGCACCGAGTGTAAATATAGCCAGCAACCACGCATCTCCTAAATCGGAACAATAATTACTTCACGGATTATGAGTATGACAATGGTACATGTCTTTTCGAACTACACAAGATCTGCATGCATGGCAATTATTTTTATACCGTTTTATGCATTTGTTCTTTAAAGTAAACAAACATCACTTTTGATGATTTCTAGTGAGACAATTTGAAGAATACATAGTATTTTAAAGATAAGTTTCATCCCTACTAGAAGCAATTTATCATGTAGTCATTTCATTAATCAATAACATTTCAACGAAACACATTTCAAAAGAGACTTTAAAAAGTTTATTAAAAATTTACTTATATTAAATATTCGGGTTTAATGTTATTTTTTATAATTTATTCAATACAATCATTAGCGACATTTACACCGAATTCTGTCAATACAACTCCGAACAATTCTGTCCGTCCAACGCGAGTGTGAGTCAATTTTAAATTACAGTGGAGTGAGCCATTTGTACTAAAAGGTTCTTAAGTAGTTTTTAATTGGTGACACATTGCCGTTAAAACTAAAGTGGGTCAGCTCGTTCAATTAATTAATTGAACTAATGATTTATATCGCTGAGAATTTAATAAAAGTTTAAATACATTTTGCAAAACTATACCCAATTAGTTAATTTACAAATTTTGATATGGACACGGATTGTTGCGAATAATTTAATCAGACTTTTTCGTTGACAAATTTTGGAAAAGTTAGACCCGGTACTATTATCTTTTTAATTTATTTCGCTGTTAATTGAAACAATGTTACATAATTTTCTTTTTACGTGATTTTCAGATGATCCGCCTAGTTTGTTTTGGTTCCCAGTTCAAACGAAAACCTCAATGATGCTTATAATCTTATTCGGTCTTACGTTTGCTTTTCTCTTCTTTTCATGAGTCTGTGGCATTTCATTTCTATTGCCATAACTTATAACCTCTCTTCTACTAATGAACCAAGTTTTCTCTCAGGACGTGTTTAGGTTTGCAAGTTTAGCCTTTATTATAATCGTACCTTACCTAGGAATTATATTATAATCTTGAGACGATGAAAGCAGAAAACAACTCTTGTATCGAATATTTAGTTTTAAGTATTCATTCTCGTTTATTATCAACGATTAGGTTAGCAAAGATGTTATCATCTTTTATAAACATTTGTTTCACTTACGACGTCATCTACTGGCACGGAAAATATTATTTGTTACGTGCAATATATTATGGTATTTCTACGAATATTATAAGGAGACCATTTTTTTTAATATGCTAAAATAATTGTGCAAATAGAACCCATTAATCATTTAGCGCGGTTCCCTAACCGTTTTATACTTGAGTGGTTATTTAAGTGGTGTGCTGTTTTATAAACATTACTTAGGGTTTCGTAATGATATACAGGGGCGAAACTCTAGGGAAGGACTAGGTAAACATACGATATTAAGTGGTAGTTAATGACATGGTTTCGCATACAATTGTTTGTCACAAGACTGATTGCTGTAATTTCGTAACAAGGCACTTTTATTGAGTAATGAGTGTATTGTAACAGAGTTCCTTGATAGATTTTTTTTCATGAATTCTTATTAAATTCGGACAATATTATAAATATGTTGGTTTGTATGTTTAGATTTAAGCACATTTGTTACTCTATCACACAGAGTCGGCTAAAAGGATTTTGATAAAATTTAGTACAAATATTGTTTATAATCTGAATTGTGAGAAAGGATTTTTGTACCGGTTAATTACCATTTGTCCGTGCAAATGATATATTAGGTACATATAAATTCGATTATTAAATCGTTATTATATTCCATTCTTTCAGTTTGATCTACAAAGTTTAATTTAAAATATTAACTTTTTCATGCATTATTTAATTTGAAAGAACTTCCTCGCGAGGTATTCCCAGATTATTTTATAAGGTTTCTTCAAAAAGATTTCAAAATGGGATCTCTTTCCAATGGATTTCTTTGGTGCAATAAATATTCCAATATCAATTCATTCAATTCGGTTATATTAGGTCAGTCGATAGGTCCAGTTATAATAATAATTATAATATGAAAATAGTTCCTTGAAAGAGAACGTAACAATGTGATACACACACACAACTTCACGCCAAATCCCTAACGGGGATTTCCCATTTTCGTAGCATCGTAGTGATCATGGTAAATAAATCTAATCTTATTGTATTGTTACATAGAGTTTTGTTTTGCCATAACGTTTCTGTTGTATCTGAAACAACAGCGGCTTTGTTTTACTAGATTTTAGAGTAATGCAATGCCATGAGCAGATGCAGGCTGGCTGTAAATGACTGATATAATTAGCTGTCGTATCACGGTAAGAGAGTATCTTAATTTAGTTGCGTAGTCTGTAGATAGGTATTTCATTGAGGAGCTGGCGAACAAAACGACGTAAGTAATTTTATTTAAACTTATTTACCTGACAACTCGACACAAGGGACGGGAAGCGAAGAATGTGTTTATCAGTCTATACATTTATGGTCCTTCGTGGCACTCGCAAACGCTGATTTATACGTCAATCGATTCGTCTTAATCTTGCGAGTGTCACTAAATATTTTTTGTTACCGTGTGATATGTTGCTAGTTATATCGACTGATTTGGTCGTTTTGTATACAATTACAATTAGTTTTATAAACAAAAAAAGGGGGCGAGGGAAATTAGTTTTGATTTGATTAGTTTTGAGAGGAGTACTGCCCTGGTCGAATCGTATATAGCTTCTTTCAACTCACAAATTATACCAAAGTACCATGCACTACTATGCCGTCACCCCTACTACAATATTCACTGCCGTAGGTAAGGGCACAAATATGTATAAAAATACCTTTTGTTTCTGGACTTTGCATTTACATTCCGCGGCCAGGAAAACCACATTCACCGTAGATGCCAATACTGTCCGCACTGAATAACAAACCGCAACAAACAAATTTCATCGCAAACGACAGGCAAATGAGCTGTCGGTCAGAGGAGTGAGCGACGGCGTCTTCCTTCGTAATTGGAAATTGTGAGTTATGTCCTTTTACATAAACGTTGTTGCGTTGAATAGTGTTTGACAGATTTAGAATGTTAGCGTCTCTAATTGACCAGGTGGTAGAACTCATGTAGTTCGACCGGGGAGGTACCACGGCCACACTCATAATCCTCCGTGAAGCAATTTATTGTGTTTCGGTATGGAGAGGCGTGGTTGCCGGCTATACTTAAAGCGCGAG
>DWNR01000374.1:0-20627 GCA_018250455.1 Polygonus leo | reverse complement strand
AGTCGGATTCTACTTTCTTCCACGTGTGTCCGAGAGGCATTCGCAAGGCCTGTGTACAATGCATCACCCGTGCTGTCCTCCGCATAGCAATGAATGCCACAATAAAAAAAAATGCTACCCTTACACAATAAAAAAAAACACTTTTGTGAGATCCTCGTAATATGCCCATGACCTTTATACAGGAGTCCCAATATGGAGGTACGTGTGTACGAATCTCAGAAATACGCCATTACGAACTGCTCTTAGTATGATTTTTGCTGATAAATTATTTAAGCTGATTTATCATTTAAGGATATTTCCCGCTCAGAAGCTATCCGTTCGTTTTTCCAAGAGTTTCTTCCTTATTTCACGTTTTAATAAAAGTATACATGTAGCAAACGAGCTTGCATGGTAAGTGGTCACTGCTACCTATGACATGGGCACCGCTACCCACGACATATAGTATAAGGAACCTCAAATACGGTTGAATCGTACCTGACGTTGTCTACAGTTGCGTTAATACCCTGAGGAGTAAGATATTCGTCTAAGTTTTTAGTATAGTCGGTAACCATGACTCCAAAGTCGATACAGGCAAATTGCTTCCCGGAAGATTATAAGGATAGAACTAGATAAAAAGAACAACTTATCCCATGATTTCGGAAGCGAAGTACATTAGTAGCAATAGACCGGAACGAATAACGTAATTGCGAAAATGTGCCGTCGGGAGACCCACATACATCTGCGACAAATTAGTTTCCTCATACGTAAAAGATTTTTCTCAAATCATTTTTATCGCAATCAAAGTCAGGTCACGCAAAAAGTTGGCGTTTTTGTCAGAAAAAAATAAAAAAACAATAAATGGAGGTTTGTAGTATCTGTCTAAACTTTTCAATGTTTTCGGAAAACTCTCAAAAAATTTTGCTCTGAATGTATTTCTTTCTAGCGGTCGTCAAATTCCGATTCCTGGAAATCACATCATGCGTCTCCGTAGGGCCCGCAAGAAATATACGAGTTTACTTAACAATTAAACTGAAAAAGATATTCCAACAAGCTTTTTGGTTCAATTTACTTTGTAACAATTTTATCCAAGCAATTTATCAGCGAAAGATCAGTGACCGAACAAATTGGCTTGAATCAGTGATTAGGACAAAATTGAGCATTTCACTCTTCGTTAGCTTTGTTCATTTAACGATTTAATAATGTATTTTACTATTAATTGGAATACTTAATTTCCTTATTGTTTTCAATCAATAATTGTACACAAGTTTACTGGGTATTAAACTAACAGCGAATTTTCTAAGCCATTTAACTATTCTACCAATGACTACCACACCCAGAATAATATACCTAGTCATAATGACAAAAACAGTGTAATAAAATGTGATCCTAGCTATTGACGACATCACATTACAATAGTAAGAGATGTTTATTTTAAATCGAAGAAGCAAACGAGCATGGTGAGTCGCTACTGCATACATATATGTATAACAAATCTCAAGCACGTCTCAATCTATCTCTATACATTGGTTCTATTTTAATGCAGTTTTAATATAAACGTGACCGGCACAAAATGAACCGAACGAGACAAAATGCTTATAAAAAATTGCTACGCGGCAAAATAGATAAGGAACTAATTGACGGTGGTGCCACCCCGGAGTAACTGTACATGTAGCTAATCTTAACGTTTCCACACGACTCGAACCTTGATTATAATAGACAGTCTTACCATTTGGCATTAGATAGACATTGTGAAAGCCGGGATTAGTGATTCCTTTCAGAAAATAAAACACCTTCAGGCATATACGTCTCTTTATATATCTATTAACCATTAATATTTAATCATTAATAAACTGAACATCATTATATTACTATGATTGATTATTATTCACTATTTTTTTTTGTCTAAAGGTAGAAAACGAGTATGCAGTCCACCTGATGGTAAGTGGTTACTGCTTCCCATGGACATCGGTAATCATCCTCAAGTATGATTGAATCATAACAAAGTTTGATCACAAATGCGTGCCACCCCAGAGGAGGATGTTCGCCTCGCGTTTAAGTATAGCCGGCAGTCACGCCTCTCCAAACTGAAACATAATTAATTGTTTCACGGAGGATTACGAGGGTGGCGGTGGTACCTCCCCGGTCGAACTACATGAGTTCTACCACCTAGCAAAATGTAGCTAAAGTTGAAGAGTATCAAAGCACACATATGTAATTTATTCGCCATTTACCTGATACATATATCTTAACTTAACGTTTCCACTCGACTCAAACCTTGATTATAATAGACAGTCTTTCCATTTGGCATTAGATAGACTTTGTGAAAGCTGGGATTGGAGATTTCTTCCAAAAAATAAAACACTCTCAAGCATATAGGTTTCTTAACGATATATTTCACAATTATCAATATTTATAATCTGAACATCATTATCTTACAGTTATTGGTTAATTATTATTGATTATTAATTCGAAATCACATAACTTACAGAAGGTAACTTATCTGACAGTTTAAATCCCGAACATATAGCGCGGAAGGAAATATTTAAAATAATACTTCTCATGTGACATCTTGTGTTTTATCATCACATTCTTATCTTTGTGGAGCATTGCTATCTTTGATGTGATATGTTAACAAAAATGTATTAATAAATTAAATAAAAAACCAAATACAATGACACGAATGAGTTCGCGAAACATTTACACGCTCTTGACCCGCGCGGAGGAATTTAAATACAAAGACGACACAATTTGAATAAAAATGTTTATACTAATGCAAAAAGGTATTCGGCTAACATACGCGAGCTCGAGTTTTCATCCCTCATACATCGTTTACCGAGAGTTGTAAAAAATGGCATAATTTCCATTATGAAATGAGTGTTTGTTTCGACGTCGGCTTAGCGACGACGTTGACTAATGTTCGGCGGGAAATGTGCCTCGCGAAACATAGCAATGTGATGTATCGTGTCACACGTTGAAAAGTGGATTCTGCTGATTTTATATATACAAAATAAGTTATATTGTGTCCGTCGGTCAGTATGACATACGAAGGCAATATAAATGAATATCTTCACTATGTTACATTAATTGATTTTATTTGAATCACGTTTACTTACGTTGGGCATTTTATCAGCTGGGACATAACGATTGAACTCGCGACACTTTTACCGACACCTCTGTATACAAATATGTAGATGCTTTTAAGTATTTAGATGCCAATATATGTATGTTGGCTCTGTTTACACGAGAGTTGAGTATGGGTTGAAATACATGATAATAATATAAATCTGAATAATATTATATTATGAATAAATTAATTTAGTAATCTAAAGTAAAGTAGATATATTATATAGATATATCATACGATACATCATAAAGCTTCGAAAAAAATACATAACTACTTTTATATTAGTAATCCTAGTATCAAAAGCTTCATAGGCTTGTAAAAATTGAAAAAATCCATTATAAAATGATGTTTGTTTCTGTGTCGGTTCGGTGGCGACGTTGAGTAATGTTCGGTGGGAAATGTGCTTCACGTGGAGCCCTAACAATATGATGTCTCGTGTCACACTTTAAAAGTAAGCTTATGATACAATTTGCGCTGATTTTATAGAAGCAAAACGTTACTTTTACTAGTAATATGGAATAGGTTTTAGATACAAAACATAAAAGTTTCTTATATTTTTTTACGTGTTCGTATGTTTTTATTATCTGTACTGGGAAACGTTTATTTACCTAATAAATCTAGTTTATGTCAAAAACGCCATGTCATAGTAAGTCATAGGCAAAAATTAATAGCAGAGCTTGTGACTGATAAAAGCCCAACCCAATTAACCTAATTGCAGCATAAATACACACTTGCAGACCGCTAACCTATTATTACACATAATCACAACTCATCAGAATGAGGAGGATATACCACATATATCGCCACACAGGGCAAATATGAATTAGTATACTTTAGACGCCTTCGCGTTTTTTTTTCAACGTCATTGTTTAATAGGTTTCTTTACAATGTTTTATTTTATTTAAAATTAGGTGATGTTTGTACTATGCACACAATTTTTCAAAATCAGAGCCTGACTGAGATTTTAAATTCATAACACGAGAACTTTGAATCTTACCACTCAACTGTCACAACTTTTTTATATCGCCTATGCCTTTATATGTAAATAGAAATGCAGTCCTGTTAGTAACTGGTCACTGCTGCCCAGAGATACTTTTCACTTGTCACTTGACACAAACAGTGTTAGTTCCAAGTAATCGTGTCTGAGGTCAACCGAACACGCGTTTCGAACCCTGAAAACGATATTCGCCTCATGTTGAAGTATAGGTAATACTTAAGCATTGCGTACGAATACGTAACCCATTATTATTTACATAGCACTACCGGTCAATAGATGGTACACACAGTCAATACATGGTTTGGTAGCGAATATGTGAAAACGGTATAATTTACAGTATGAAATGAGTGTTTGTTTCGACGTAAGCTTGCGTCGTTGACTAATATCTGGGACGTGTGACCGAGTAGTGTGCTCGCACTGATGTGATATATGTCACTCCACATTAGTTGATATAATTTCATTAAAGCATTCTCTAATATGTGGTTACTCTATATATGTTTACTCATTTTGTTTTGATGTTGATTTTAACCCAATTATACAATCTATAAATAAACGTTGAAGCTACAGGTTATATCCTAAATTTTTGCTAACCCCGCATACGTTGTTCTGTCAGGTATCTTAAATTTTCAATAGAAAGATGAGGTCTGCATCGAGATTTAAACTATCCTATCTCTCAAGTTGGACCAAGTTACATATACGAGTATGTACAAAATTTCATTAGATCGGTTCCATAGTTCGGTTTTCATTTCAATAGTGACACGAAATTTTTATATATAAAGATATTTTGTGAAAAAAGTAGATATACCTATATGTATCAACATGCAATATAGTATTATTTATATAATACCCTCAATCAGTAAATACATAATTTGGAACAGTAGTAAATAATGGTAGGTATATGAAATGAGTGTTTGTTCCGACGTCAGCTTAGTAACGTTGACTAATATTCGGAAGTTTCACCGAGAAATGTGCTCGCACTGCTGTGATATGTCACAACACTCTACATCAGTTGACGCGATTTTATAAAATTATTCCGTAACATATTGTAATAGTATAAATGTCTGCTCATTTTTATTTTGGCTTTCATCTTTTACCGAGTTTGTTACTAGAAGACGGTTAAAAAACAACAAACATGAGGTTAACCACTGTTGCATTGCTAGCCTTGACAACTAAAATTTTCCCCTCGTGTGTAAGTATAGCCGAGAATATATAGAAGCATTATCTACTGACTCGTAATACATTATTGTTTACATCGTACTCCTATTCAAACAATACATGGATTGGTAATTATGAATAATGGAATAATTTCCATTATGAAATGAGTGTTTGTTCCGACGTCAGCTTAGCGACGTTGACTAATATTCGGACGCGCGACCGAGAAATGTGCTCGCGCTGATGTGATGTGTAGCGACACTCGCATTAGTTGATGTAATTTCACAAAAGCATTCCGTAACATGTGGTACTGTATAAATGTTTACTTATTTTTAGGTTTTCGTTCCCAAGGTGTGCCAACAAAACCCTGTTATTAAGACTTCGTTGTCGATTCATTCATTCATCTGTCACATAGATGTATCTGTTGAACCGTAATAGGTAGACTCTTAATTTTTACAGTATAAGTTAAAATGACTGCTACAACTATTAATTTTAAAAATAAAAAATATATATTTTTAAACTACTGAATACTTTCATACTAATGGTAAACCATAAAAAAAATTAAAAATTTATCACATTCTATGAAAAGTTTCATTAAAACTGAGTCCGTACTTTTCACAATATGAACCAATAAATGTTAGATGACGATGGCTTATTGACATAAGTTAGGTACCTACTATTTGGAAAAAACTAAATAGTGTTAATTTAGACTCACTTATATTATCTAAATAAATCCAATAATCAAAATATAGTTATTCAAAGATGATACTTTACAGAATTCATTTTGAATGTGAGTAGGCAAACTCCGATTCCAATATATTTCTTTATAAAGAAAAAGCGGAGAAACCATCAAGCACTGGTCCAATCAATGAAAACTGTAAGATATCAAAGAAAATACTTTTCTATCTCTTAGCAAGGCTCAAAGATTTCGCTTTGGCTCTCGCATGTCTCCGAGACAAGATTCGCGTCCCCTGTCGACTTTCCTTTTACCTAGAACTTTTCTCATCATAATAGTTTCAAGGATCTATCTGTATCAGATGTTGTGAATTTTATGACCTGTTATTTTTTCCTTCTCTTCGTGGACTTTAAAAAAATATGATCTAGTACTGTAAGTGTTTCGGATTGGGAGCTCCCTCTAGGTCGATTTAATAACCTCAACAAATGTAAAAAAGTGATGAAATAAGAATAATAATAAATTCTACTGCGTAGGTATCTTCTATTGAAACATGTTTCGTTGGACGTGAAGAACAGATAAAAATATATGAAATTGTTTTGTTGTTATTAAAAATAAAACTATGATTACGTTATAATAAAAGACAAGCGATGCCGTGTTATTATGCTAGTACATAAAAAACAGTAAAAATATTTTAAAAACCTTAATAGGTTTTTAATATGGCTGAAACAAAGCAAAATAAGTTACGATAACAAATTATCTCGGGGCTCATTTATCATGCATAGAATGGTGAAGACAGAAAATAAATAGCGTTTGCCGAAACGTTTATTTTAACAAAGAAATTAATTATCACTTTTAGATGAAGAAAAATATCGTGAGGAAATCTACATGATAGAATTCGTACTTGGCTGGGATAGTCGACTTTGACTGAAATTCTCATTCGGGGACTTAGTAGTGGGACAGCAACGAGTTGTGAAGAAGAATTGAAAATATTTAGATAATATTGACGGCTTCCATGCAAAATGTGAAAATAACTTAATCAAAACTAAACTAAATGCTTGGATGCATAAAAATAATGTAAGAAAATAGATAAATAAAACTTACTTATTATAAACACTTATTATAAACGTGGCCGAATTACCTAGTAAACTGCCGAAATATAGCAAATTCTGATTTAAAGATTATTATCTTAATTATTTCTTACTATAATTGAATTAAGCCTCCCTCTTATATAAGGTTTCTCCAAGTAATCATAATATTATCGGTTGAGGATTTTAGTAGAGTATTAATTTTTTTCTATTTAATAATAAAAGTACAACATCACTAAAGTAATCATCTCATAAGCGGTAATTTTCACTCGTTTTAATATAGGTACAGGTTAATATAATCCTGTGACGCAGCCTCTCCGATAAATAAAGTACCTTTAATTCATTTTCCCACTGCGCCAAAAATAATAAAACCAAATGAAACGGCATATAGCTTAGTGGAAAGACGTATGTGACAGTTCGGGAGAGTTTATACTGTTAGCTCTGTAAGCCGCGTCAGTTCAACTGAATGGATATTACCTAACGTCCAGTGTAAAACGGCACAACTGGTGTGTAAAATGGCATAAGTAGAAATGGTTCGATCGACAATCGTACAATTTTGAATTTGTAAATATTCACATAAAAAGATTCATCAGTTTTCAAAATGGCGGTAATTAGTAAATCATAATGCTCCGAAAATCATTTTCAATTTTTAACCCTCAGGCAATGCAGAATAAGAAAATATTTTCTGGCAATAATAATACGCCATAATTACTTATATTTTACAATTACTTATATTTGTATAGAGTTTTACTGATTATGATGGATGGATGGATGTATAGAGTTTTACTGATTAAGGTATACGGGCAAATAAGAATCGCTTAATTTATGTATTTATATATATTTTAATAATAATTAATGATTTGATATCTCACGCGCGCGTTCGGTTTAATATAATTGCGAAAGCTTCAACAATAAGTATCTAAAAACTCACATGTCCATTTATTTTCGTCTAATTGTGATAAACGACATTTGTTGTGAATCAGTTAATTAATAGAAGCAGACGGGAACAAACAAAGGCTGTGTAAGGTTCTCGCGAACAAAGGATTTTTGTTAACAATGTATCGTCATGTTGATGTCCCGCGAAGGACTGGAATATAATTAAGAATAAGACCTTTTTAGGATTTTTTTTTATACTTAAGCTAGGCGGTGGCAGACGGGCCACCTGATGGAAAATGGTCACCGTCGCCTATGGACATCTGCAACACCAGGGTCACCGATGCATCGCCGGCTTTGAGTGAGAACCCTTTTCAAACTTTTCTTGAAGAGCCATGTCATAACGCTCCGGGAATACCTCAGAAGGAAGTTCATTCCACATCTTGCACGTACGCGGTAGAAAGTTACGCGCAAATCGGACCACGGACGGATACATTATACACGGGGACAACTGAATAATCTTATTCTTGCAAAATTATTTAGAGAGATATTATGCCTCCGAGGTCAGAATAGAACATGTTTAAGCGACATTCATTAGTATTTTAGTAGTGCGTAAGTTCTAACAAATAAAATGAAAAAGTTATGTACTAAATCATTGTGCTATATGAATAAAATATTCTACATCTAAACATTATTTACATATTCTCTTTTTTTACATGTGTTGTCAATATTGATAACAGTAAACGTAATCGTTGGATAATTGTATGATAATACCTATAAACAATCTCTTATAATAATAGCGAAATCACAACTTAATTACTGTTTATCGGACAACGGGTACAAACGATGAACACATTTCATACTACCCACCTCAAATGAAAAATAAATCTGTAAAATCACGATAAAACCTAAGTTTTTATCAAAGCATCATTGTTATATCCAATTTTAACATTGACATTTGACACAATGTAAAAAAATGATGGGCAAAATTAATTCAACTTGCTTGTTTATATTATTAGTTACTATTACATACATACATACATACATACATACATACATACATACACATCTTCACGCCAAACCCCTAACGGGGTAGGCAGAGAGTATTGAGTGCCAAATGGCACAGTTCTGACATACTTATACTTAATAGTAAGTAATAAAATTTATTTTATTTATGCTATCCTCGTATGTATTTAGGTCGACTGAAAATCATTCAAACATTACGAAACAAGTCATATTCAAGGAAATGTTCTCAAAAAGGTTTACGGCCACGCACACCCCAATAACTTACCCACTCAAATGTGACTCAATATTTCAAATATGGGACCACTTAGTTGCATAACATCTTGAAGTTATGATGAATACCGTTTCAAATGCAGCGATGTCATAAAGATATTTTATTAGCAAACTTCGTGGTACTCCACTGGGAGGTCACTGCCCTCAAATAATATGCAAAATGAAATACGTAATAAAAGACGTAACGTTTCAAACTTATGATTTGATATAACATTAATATTTCAACGTATTTGTATTCATGAAAATATCATCTTATGCATAATAATTCTGTGTGTTTCAAAATTTGATAACTTACTGACATCTATTCTATATAAAAGGCAAAACTGACTAACTGACTGACATATCAACGCACAGCCGAAACTACTTTACCTAGAAACTTGAAATTTAGTACAGGGGTTCATTTTATGATCTAAGTGAGTACTAAGAAAGGATTTTTCGAAATTCTACCCCCAAGGGGTTTTCGACTTCTACGCGGACGAAGTCGCGAGCAAAAGCTAGTAATAAATATCAGCCGGTAAAAGTCGTGTAGTTCGACCGGGCGGGTACCACGCCACCGTTAAAGTCCTCAGTCCATAGAGTCCTCAGGGTGGCAACGCATCTACGTTCAATCTTAGGTATGTCATAAACCTTCTCGGGATTGATTGCAAATGTCTCTTTCTTCTAACTGCGTCATCATACTTCGATCTCTCCATTAATATATCTGCTATAACTTATTCATTAACACTATTTCACTGCACAATTCAAATTTTACACAATACTTCTACTGCACTTTGTAAAAAAATTGGGTGTCCTCCTATTGATATTTATTTATTTAATCAACGCTCACTAATACATGGTAACCATCGCACGCAACGCATAAATGAATACATTAAAATACACATCGTTATTAGTGTCGATCATATACCTTTAATTTTATAGGTGTACGAGTAAATCCCCGTGATTTTGCCCGTGCAAATACTTTCATCCCCTTTTAACCCGATAGAGGAAGAATTTTCAGAAATCTCTTATTAGTGTCAATTTTCATACTTTACTCTAGGAATATTTTTTAGGTATAATAAAATTGACCAAGGATTCACGATATCCCATACAAACTTTGCCCCCGTTTTTCACCCCCTTAGGGGTAGAATTTCGGATATTACTTTCTTATCGGATGCACGTCATACAAAGAACAGACTCTCGGTTTAGGCTGTGCGTTGATCCGTCAGTCAGTCATTCAGAACAAAGCATTTCATATGTACTCGTATAGATATTACACATATTAGTATTCCGATACCGATACAGATATTAGTATTCCGATACTGTTGGCCATGTTGCGATATGATCAACTTTAATATGTTATTGTTATATTAATAAAAAATAACAAAGTAAGAAGTAACTTACTATAGATACAGCTAATAAATCGTTTTTTAACCTTTCCAACCAGGAAAATATTGAAGTTCTTAGCTTCATGATATATTTATGTTGTATAAATCCAACATTTTTATAATATTTTTGACATTATTCAACGTAACAAAGGTTAATAAACATTTTACGGAGTAGCATAAAAAGTAAAGAATGTAACGTTACAAAAGCTGGTAAGAGGACTCTTTTTATAATAAATGTTCCTATTATAATTTACTTTGATAACCTACAAATGTATATTTATTATTACAGGTTTTCATATTCATTAGAAGTTTAGAAGATATATTCATAAACAATATCAAATATTTGTGTATAATCATTCAGTCATAAGTAATATCTGAAATGAATATATTTAGTTTAAAATAATACTAGCACACCGTGACGTAGTCCTGGTTTCTAAGGATCAAAGGAAAAAAATATTTCTTAAGAAAAAAGATGATAATGAAACAACAAGGCCGCTATTCTATTGTCGCTTCGAACACCGCGGTCGCTTAGGACCATTATTATATACATCTAAACTTACAAACATCATCCAATTTGGAAAACATCTACACTTTATGTTATGAAAAAATTCAAACCGGTTATCTTATTTCGTGATGACTATATTTTATATGACCGATATTTATTTATTTATTTTATTGTATAAAGGCAGTAAACGAGCATGCAGTCCAACTGATGGTAAGTGGTCACTGCCGCCCATGGCGCCCATGGCGCCCATGATCATTCCCAAGTACGATTAAATCATACCTGAATTTGATCACATATGCATTGCTACCCCTGAGTACGCCTCTTCATACCGAAACACAATAAATTGCTTCACGGAGGATTATGAGGGTGGCGGTAGTATCTCCCCGATCGAACTAAACGAATTCTACCTGTCTTTTATTTATTTATTTGAACGTTCCAAGATAAACATTTCCGTAAATAACACCGTAACGTGGCAATGATATTTTGGACATTAGCCCGATTCAAGTGAAATTGGTGTAGATTCAACTTTCCGCTTCAGTGAATCAGATGCAATACACCAGTGGCATGTCAGACATCAGCTGTCGCCGACATAACGAAGTATTATGTTCAATGAACTGTGATGTAAGCACGTATTTGAGATGATTTGGCAATAAATCTATTAATTTAGGTCAATATTTCAATCATGATTAATCAATCTATAAAACAAAAATATACACAAAATAAACAGAGACGACTTAAAGACACACCATTAAATAATGAGAGAAATAATAATCGTTTGTCACTAGTGATAAATGTTTCTTTTGAAGTAATCAGTAGATCTTTGAATTTTTTTGAAATGGTGTATAGCTATCGTTGATATAACAATCAACACCAAAACTACTTTGATAAATAATAATATATAGTACATCGTCATCTAGTTTTTCATGTAACATCATAACTTATAATGTCATATGTTAGCAGTATATACGGAACCCACTCTATAGACTACAATTGAGAACGATCAAAATTAGTGATACTGTGAAATATATTAAAGTAAGTAGGTTAATAGCCCAACTGATAAATAAAAATATCAACAGAAAAACCAAGTGATTGAACCTGAATACAATTCGTCAAGGGCCTTTCCACCGCTACGCCTATTTCAGCTGCGCAGAACAATACAAAAATGTTTTGTGAATACATTCAATATATTTTTATGGCTATATTTTGGACCTTACTTTTTATTTTTTATTGTCAAAAAGTATCAAACGAGCATGCAGTCCACCTGATAGTAAGTGGTCACTGCCGCCCATGGACAATAGTAGTCATTCCAAAGTACGATTGACCCAAGGTTAACCACAATGGGTTGCTACCATTGAGGACTAAAATGTTCGCCCTATTTGTAAGCATAGCCGGCAACCACGCCTCTCCAAACCGAAACACAATATATTGCTTCACAGAGGATTATGAAGGTGACGGTGGTCCCATCCTCCCCAAACCCTCCTCCCCCCGGTTGAGGTACATGAGTTCTACTACCTTGGTTCTTGTTTCCTGACAAAGCTCTCGAAGTAAGCAGGCTGAAGAGCTGGACACATGGCCCGGAGAACCTAAAACGGTGGTTTCTGTTTGCCTAGCAATTGAACACAAAAGGTTTATGGATGGTCGGACGAATTTATGTAGTTAAATCCATCCATAGTATACGTAAATAGAAATTACAACAACATTTTATAAACCGTCATGTTATTTCAACAATATCTATATACTTTATAAATCATTTGAAAAAGTAACAATCACTTGTATCCAAATCCTGTATTGTTTTAAGAGACGGTTTTGTCTTTACATATTATTTTACGCGTTATTATTTCGTATTTTTATATTAATATAACTTGGAAATAAATGAATAATGGAAATAAAGGAAGAAGAAGAAGAAGAAGAAGAAGTATATCAGACGAATATATATTTTTATTACTTAGTTATTCAACATAAGATTCTAATCTAATTATTTTGTAAAGGACTTTTATGCCAGACCTAGCCAACTAGAGAGCACTTTTATGTCAGACATTTTTGTCCTAAATTCTGTTTCTACATTAATGAGAAGGTCAATTGACTTATGCAAATTTGCTTTGAAAATTTAACTTGACTAACTGGTATCTGTTTAAGAAATTAAATCGAATTTTTCGTGTCTACTTAGGCGTACGCAAACACTCCAAATTGATAAGTTCTCTTGAAAACCAAATTTGAACCGTAACGACCAAAGATTTTTGTTTATTAAAAAAAATCCAAGTAATAAAAAATCTCTATCATATCTTATTTCCAAAATACCATGATTTATTTCAACTAAAAGATAAATTAAACGATTGCTTCGTACGTGAGGTTGACCACAGATACGTTGCTACCCTTGAGGACTAAGATGTTTACTTCGTGTTTTGCCTCTCCAAAAGCTAGCCAAAACACAAGGACTGTTTTACGGAGAATTACCTATGAGGGTAACGGAGGTACCTCACCGGTCATACTACATGTGACCTATCACGTCTCACATTCATGTTTAATAATAAGTATTTTATTTTTGTAATTTTCGTCATAATCTCTCAAAACTCGCCTCCTTCGAATTCAATAATTAAATTTACTGATTTTCATTTGTTCGTGACAAAATTACGGATGACAGACAATTCTCCAAATCGCAGTAACTGAATAAAAATACAAAAAAAATTAACCTAAATCTTGAACGTTTCCGTATTTACTTATCGGCCGCGGCAGACGTCGCCTTGCATTTGAAACATCTAAATATTAACGTCACTAGACGGTTGGACCTATCAAGTTGGACCAAATCTATACCTATATATATTGAAATTGTAACTGGACGATGACTATACTTTAAAGAAATTTAGGAAAAAATAATATAGGGAGCCTTTATAAAAGCAATAAAAGCTAAAACAATCATCTTTAGAATTTTTGTTTGTCTGACTGTCTGTATGTTTGTACGCGTATCAAACCAAAACTACTGCATGCAGTTGCAGTTTTCACAGTTGTATTGCTTATGGTGTAACTTTTAATTTGGTGTATGTTTTATTATGATACATTAAAATCAGTGTCAGAGATTAGCATGTACAAATCATGACACGAAATTTAATATAATACATTGTCGTTCCCATCTTAAGTAACAGGCATATTTTAGAACCATTACAATCTCCGTTTTGTTATAAATCGAATAAATCGACCTAAAAGCAAACGCTAAATAGGTAAATATAAAATGAAGACAATGATGTACTGGATTGAAACATTGGAACTGAGCGGTATAATCACCAAGGACGAATGTTGCCCTTTAGCAAAATATACATGTTACTTTATTCTTTGATCTTCAATACTTAAGAAGAATTTTTACGTTAATATTACTTTAATGGTACATGTTATTTTGATCTTAATTAGCCGCTATCTTGGAAATTAAAAGCTCGAGGTCTTCAACTTGTAATGTGAATTTTATTTTTATTTACTACAACGTTGCCAATTTGTTAAATTTAAACTATTGATATTTAATTGCTGGACTGAGGAGATTTTTTCTTAAAATATTAGAAATAAGAGGAGGATCCCGCGAGTACTTGATGTTAGAAAAGAACAACAATGCAATGGCATTATAAGCAGTGGATATGTTACTAACGCTCTAAAAGGTAAATTAAAAACATAAATGCAAACACATAATATACTTACAAGTGGCTAGTATGACGTGACAGACAAAAGAGAGAAAAAGCTAGCAATTTTCGTTGGAAGATTAATAAGTATAGAACTCGTTAGACTCGTCCGCACCACATGTTCAGGACATATATTCCTAATCTTAATTTAACCCTTCCTTCTTTTCCAAGCTTGTATTTAATTTCACCTATCCCGGTGTATATAATCAAATCTTATAAGCTATATTTACCCTTTTCCAAAGCTCGATTAAGCTGACGGCACACACGCTTGGTTCTCGTGACTACGATTACCTAACTGCTGCTATTTAAATCTTGAGAAACAGCTTGATGAGGAAAACAGTAAGAAAAGTCAGTCAGTACACTTTTGCCAAAAAAAAACAACTTTTTAGTTATTTTTTAGAAACAGTGTATTTTTTTTTCTCTAGAGATTCAAAAATACATTTATGTAGTATATGAGAGAACTGTATAGTTGTATATAGTCCTAATCGCATATAATGTCGAACTCAATCAGGTGTAACTATTGTACACCTGACTAATTTTATTGTGTGTGTATTGAATGAAGTTAGACGAAATTCCTGGTCAGCTTCACCTCACTCCAATCCAGACTTCTACAGCAGAGTTAGGCTAAGTTAGTATTAAGACTCAGTATTTCAGGCTTCATCAACGATATTCACTGTACCTGTGTCATTTTTACTTATAAAGGTACCAAACGAGCTTGCAGTCCACCTGATGGTAGGTGGCCACTGCCGGCTATGGACATCAGTAATCATCCCCAAGTACAATAAAATCATACCTAAGTTTGCATTACAGATGCGTTGCTACCCCCGAGGACTAAGATCTTCGGCTCGTGTATAAGTGTAGCCGGCAACCACGCCTCTCCAATCCGAAAAACAATAATGGCTTCACGGAGGATAATGAGGTTGGCAGTTGTACCCCGGTCTAACTAAACGAGTGACGACTACCTGGTAAACGAAAAAACGAAGTCTTCTCATTACAATCCAATAAGAGAGAGATAGTATGACAGCCGCATTGGCTGTATACTATATCTGTCTCTCTATGTATGTACGGAACTCCAAAATGCCCTAAATAGGTAACTCGTAGAATCGCGGGCTAATCCAATTCATTTTACGGGCCATTTGTTTCATTGTTATCGTGAGAACTAACGACCTCGTTGTGAGGTATCGCTGAAGGCTTCTTGGGGCCTGTAGCTGCCAATGGTACTGTATAAAGAAACTAACGTTTATTTGTTCTAATATAAATAATAAAAAAAAACTGCAAAAATATAGAAAATAAATCTTATATAATTAATCTCCTTTAAATTCAATAAAAGGCACATCACTATACCTGCCCTAACAACAAACCTTGATTAAAAAACAATGAATATATTTAAAAATGAGTATCAGATGAGTTTGCCAGTTAGTAAAGCTCATGTAGTTCAACTGCACAGTCGCCATCCTCATAATCCTTCATGAAGCAATTATTGCGTTACGGTTTGGAGAGGCGTGGTTGTCTTACGAACTTACGAACTTACGAGCGAGGCGAACATCTTAGTCCTCGGGGGTAGCAACGCATCTGTGTTCAATCTCAGATACGATTCAATTGTATTTGGGTATGATTAGATTACTAATATCCATGGGTGGCAGTGACCACTTACCATCAGGTGGACTGCACGCTCGTTTCTTACCTATATATGACAAAAATACTTTAATATAAGCCCTTTTATTTGTTCTCTATGTAACTACATCTAACATTATTTATCTAACATTCAAATTGGCTTCAACGCCATCTCTCATTGGCACGGAAGACTTTATACACGAGTCCGACTAGCATGTGGCCTATTATTTACCAACCACGCTGGAGAAGACGTTAATAGGTCATCCGACGTAGTGGAGCCTAAGCAATCGCCTCCCTGATGGTTGTGAGGCACCCATTTAGGGTTGCTTACCGCGCTATAAAATAGAGTATTGTACTCTTGTCATGCCAACCATACTCTAAAATAGAGTATTGTACTCTATATCATGCAGGTAGTCGGACTCTATCGACTAGATCGATTATACTAGTGTACATACCTATTATCGTAACCATAAAAGTCAAGTATTTACTGACGTTTATGAACGCAGCCACTAATGTAATGTCAATGTCAAATTATTATGTGCCGCAAAAAGTACAAAAAACTTTTTTAATGCTCATTAAACGAGTCTTATTTATAGGTCCCTATTCTTTATTTACCTCTATTGAAACCAGATATACTCGTACTCTATTTCTTCTTACAAAATCAGTGTTAAAACATTAAGTAGGACTTAGCTCGTTATATAATTTAAGGTGATTATTTTATCAAATTTAATTATCTCTTTTTGGGTGCTAACGGATCCCTATTACTAAAGTTCCGCAATTTGTCCGTTTGTTCATACGTCAACGGCTTTTCCTATTTTATCTGTAACAAGTAGATACATAATAATTATATTGTATTACTATGACCGCTGTAACAATGCATACTAATAATATTCGCTCAATTTCTTAAGCATGGCAAAAATGTTTTATCCATCTATCTATAAACGACATTTATTTATTTCAATTCAACATACAATGGCATCTGTCAATCGGTATTGATCCCTTTGTACACACAAAGTGTTATGTCCTACTCATATTCAAACGTGTTATTTGATTGCCCTTCAATAATTTTGTAACATATAAACATGTATTCTTCATTCTCGTGTCAAAAGAAAAATAAATGTTTGAACGTATACATTAATACATCGAGTAAACATGTGCTTTGATAAAATAAATCACAAAATAAAGATAAGATAAATTCCAGTTATTTAAGTAACAGAAAATATAAAAGTCTAATCGTTATATTTGAACGATTCATATGTCTTGTTTACAAGTGTTTTATGAAAAATTTAATAGATATAAAATACACATTGGATTAACTTCTTGGCATCCAACTTTAATTTAAGAGCCTGTTCAAATTTGAATTATTATATTCAATCTTTTATAGATGATTGAAAAACATGTTGTTTTGAATTGTTTAAATTAGGATGGTTCATTTTATTATCGTATAGGTTAACTATTTTTATATTATTTTTGTATTAATATTTTATTTGTTGTTGTTTTTAAGCGTTCAGTAAATATAAAAAAAATAATTTAAAACAAACACCAGAGTTACCCTTGCCCGATACGATTCCCAATTTTTCTAACATATGAAGAAAGTTACGGCCGAGGGTAGTAACGCATTTATTGTCAAAAGTCATAAATATTATAGATCAATAAGCATGCGACATGCCTCTAAAGCTAGGGTAGACCACTGACCGACATGCACGACTTTGTACCACCTTAAAATATTTGATACTACACGTTTTAAAAATACGACGAAAGGACAATTGAGTCTTCAAATTCAAATCATTTATTTGTACAAATATGGGTTACACAATGGTGTTTTGCTAAAAAATAATTAAGATTGTCATATTTAACCTAGCAAGGTATACAAATGTTACATTTTAAAGAAAATTTTATAACTACGATTAATTACGCGATAGCACATTTTTCATGATACATTCATGATGATCTTAATAAGGAGTTGCATTGACTTTAAGTATGCAACCTAAAATAAGGTTTTGCAGCTGAAACGGTAGATGAAAAAAGCATAATTTTGATATGCCGTTACTAATAATGTAAGTAATGAAATAATTGCGCACGTACACAGTAGGTTAACCTTAGCATAAGCATCTAATTGGGTAAGTAATCAAACGAGCCGTCTGTCTCACAGTAATGGCCCATTACTGCAGTCACGCCCTCTCTCTCAATATTATGCGCGGTCGTACTTATACGCGTCGTATAGAGAACCAACTTATAAGTGATAGGTTTGTAGATCGATGACTGATTTTGGTAAACCTAATAATTATAATTTTCGAGGTCCAAGTTTCTAATTCAAGGAAGCTCCGCTGCTTTCTTGAAGTTTTGTGTTTATTAAAACTTTGGTACCGGTGTTGGTTATTTTAGTTAGTTAAAATTATTAGTTGCTGCGGCAGCTAAAGTAATTCATTTTACGAAAACTGAAAGTATTTTCCTATTACGGCTCAAGTTATAGGTACAACCGTAAAACGGACGCCGAAGGAGACAGCAGAGCCTTATGAATATGGTGATTTAGTCAACCATAGAGATCAGTTGACTAATACGACAAAAACCGTTAATCGAATTTTGATATTTCCTTTGTAAGTGTGTAAAAACGTAATTAGTTAAATAATTTCGCACATACAAAGTAAGTTAAGCTTAGCATTCATCTGATTGGGTAAGTAATCAAACGAGCAGTCTGTCGCGCAGTAATGGCACATTACTGCGGTCACGCCCTGTCTCACAATATTATGCGCGGTCGTACTTATAGGCGACGTATACAAAACAGACATTGTTTTTACTAAGCTGATTTTGGTGAACAAAATAATTATGGTTTTCGAGATTCTAATCCAAAGCAAGTGCCGCTTTTTTCTTGAAGTTATGTGTATTTATTAAAAATACGGTACGGATGAAGGAAAATATCATAAACAAACCTTACCCCCTATTAAATTTAGTAAGTTAAAATTATTAGTTGTTACGGCAGCTAAATTAATTCATTTTACGAAAACTGAAATTATTCAATACGGCTCAAGTTATGTCTCAACCGTACAACGGACGGTCAAGGAGACAGCAGAGCCCTATGAATATGGTAATTTAGCCAACCATAGAGATCAGTCGACTAATACGCCAAAAACCATTAGCCGAATTTTGTTATTTCCTTTGTAAGTGCGTAAAAACGTAATTAATTAAATAATTGCGCACGTACACAGTAAGTTAAGCTTAGCATAAGCATCTAATTGGATAAGTGATCAAACGAGCCGTCTGTCTCACAGTAATGGCCCATTACTGCAGTCACGCCCTCTCTCTCAATAATATGCGCGGGCGTACTTATACGCGACGTATAGAGAATAGACATTGTTTTTACTAAGCTGATTTTGGTAAACAAAATAATTATAGTTTTCGAGATCCGAGATTCTAATCCAAGGCAAGCGCCTCTGCTTTTTGAAGTTATGTGTTTATTAAAAATACGGTACGGGTGAAGGAAAATATCATAAACATACCCCCTGATATATTAAATTGAGTTAGTTAAAATGATTAGTTGTTACGGCAGCTAAAGTAATTTATTTTACGAAAACTGTAATTATTTTCCTATTACGGCTCAGGTTATTGATACCACCGTACAACGGACGGTAAAGGAGACAGCAGAGCCTTATGAATATGGTAATTTAGCCAACCATAGATATCAGTCGACTAATACGCCAAAAACCATTATCCGAATTTTGTTATTTCCTTTGTAAGTGCGTAAAAACATAATTAATTTAAAAAAATCGCACATACAAAGATAAGCTTATCATAAGCATCTAATTGGGTAAGTAATCAAATGATCCGTCTGTCGCGCAGTAATGGCCCATTACTGCAGTCACGCCCTCTCTCTCAATATTATGCGCGCTCGTACTTATGCGCGACGTATACAGAACATTGTTGTTGAGACGAAGTAAGTAAGTATTAAAAATTCGTTATCGATGGAGAACAACATGAAAAAATACCATTCGCTTGAATTATTTTAAAATAGGCCAAGTGCGAGTTGGGCTCTCACATATAGGATTTTTAAACTAATTTAGTTTGTTTATTCAGTTAAATATTTCTTTGTTGTTACGCAGCTAAAATAATACATTTTGCGAATACTGAACTGAATTTTCCTATTTCGGTTCAAGTTGTAAGTAGAATCCTGTAATGGACAGTCAAATCTTTTTCTTTCAATATTACGCGCGGTTATAATAGTTATTTTCAACGTATAAAGAACAGACATTGTTGTAGAGACTTAGTTTTATAGACTTATAAGTCAGGAGGTCTGAGGTCAAAT
>DWNR01000373.1:0-20642 GCA_018250455.1 Polygonus leo | reverse complement strand
AGCCAACTTTTTTTTGAATATATTCCATGTACAGACTTTCGACCCTCTTTAGCTTTATTATATGTATAGATAAATATGTATAGATAATAACTTTTACTTTTAATTTACTTTGGTTTTATTTTAAAACAGCACAAAAGCACCAATTCTTACAATGCAACCTTAAAACGACGCCAATCAGATTCAATCAGAGACAATACCAAAAAGTAAAAGGCACAGACTATGCATTTTTTAATTTATTAGATTGCGTGAGTTTCTTCTCAATGTGCGATAGATGGCGGTACGTGTTTCTTTTACATTAATTTAAGATTACAAAAATTACCCAATAATAACGATTTTATTTGAGGCTGTAAAATAATAATTATTTAAATTAAGATATTTACAATATCGATAACAACTTAATATCCAACTTTTTTCGACACAACAAAATCTTTTCCTGCATCAGTTTGTAACTGCGGGAGAAAGATCGGAGTACCTGGGGGTAATGTTCAGAAGTATGTCACACGGTTGTACAGGTTAAAGCAGAAAAGAAAAAAAAGCTGAACCAATTCGTTGGAGCAGTTTGGGGATCCATTCGCCCATGCCCGGCGAATCAAAGTTTTAAAAGGGGTTGCTTCAGCTCACTCGTTTTTCTTTCCTAATACTACACGGTGTAGTAGCAAGTTAAATGATCACGTTGAAATAAACTACAGTCTTGTTGATCCAGCTTGTTCAGAGCGACGTAGATACGAAATAGAGTTTACGAACTAAACTTTCATTACACATAGAATTGGAAAACAGAAGAATTTTAAATTGAATTTACACAGTTAATAATGCCTAATGTATATTCTACAGTTCATGTAAATTGTAATGATTGTTTAAGTATTGATTATGTACTACTTGAAATAAAAAATATTTTATGGCTTCTAACATACCATACTTTATATTGTAAATATACCCCCGTTTCTCCAGCATTCGTAAATAACCTCGGAAATCATAACCAATCAGTCTACATATTACTTATAAAGTGAGTAATACAGTTGCTGAACTATCAGCAGACCACAACAAGAACCTACGAGTGTGCTGCAAATATTCAAATCTTAAACTTTACGAAATGCAAAGTTTAAGAAAATAATTGTTGCATTGTAAATAATTCTGGTAATTGAAACCTGAGAGTGTTGCAAATATTAAAACCTTAAACTTTACAAAATGTAAACGTCCTTTCTTGCATTGAAAATAATTGTGGCGATTGAAATCTGTGCAGAACGACGTCGCGTCAATTGGAGTGCTGGGCTTGCTTCTTCAACTGTTGAAATCAATTTCTAACTCGGCGCCATTCCCCGCCGGCCCCAACTGAATTAGATCGTATTAATGGCGGACTTAGCTATTGCAAGTTGGACCACTCGCTCGCCATTTTGTTAGTGTAGCGGTTTATTGGAGAGTACCTACTATAGTACGAATTAATTTGGCTTTCAACGGATTTAACAGAAAAGAGGTTTTCAACCCTATTCGGATCTTTTGTATGGATGTATTTTGGTTATATTATAATTCCTACATGTTCTAGATAGCTTCTATTCAAATAGCAGGGGCGAAGTTTGTATTATACAAGAATATAATACATCAACAGTCTGAACTTACAGGTGTATCGGATGTAGCATGGCCTTTATATGGAAGTGTTTTATGTGTGTTTTATGTCTGTAAACTGTAATACTAATGTGAATAGAATTTTATTAAGCTTAAATATGTTATGTAATCTTAATGTTCTGTAATGTAATGTTCTGTATCTCAAGTGCGATGGTATAACAAAAACATTTGTAAAGTAATGCATTGCATCCAACTGTATTAAGTTCCATATTATCAAAAATATTTTTTAACATAATACATCAAAATATATTCGTTTAGTATTTCAATAATATGATTATAGTAGTTCCATAGCATGATTTAATCAAATACTAAACTGAAATACATAGGAGAACCCAATTTCTAACCCGACTCCATTTCCCGACGATTGCTTCCAACTTAATGGTAGACCTTGCTATCGCAAGCTAGACCATTTGCTAACCGCCTTGTTAGACTATTGGTTTATTCAACATTTGATACTACTCCTCAAGATTCGATAGGTACTTCATTTAACTATAATAGATGTTCTATTAATTTAAGGAATAAAATACAATGGAAAGTATTTTAATGCTTATAAAAAAGGACCACAATAGACGTCGCTTTATAACATCCCCGAGGTATAAATCTATAAGAAAAGACTTTACAATCCATTAAGCAATAAAGCAGTTACGCTTGATAAATTTTAATATTTTTTGCTCGCTCAAAAACGACGCTCGATATATTCGTTCAAAATATTCCTTACTGAGTTATAACAACAGACATGCTCTCACTGGGTTGTGTATCGTTTGCTTGTTTACGTCCACTTTCGGGTATCGAATTTGCGGACTTTATCCTCTTGCAGCTCTAGATCTATGTGTTTACTTTACCGCCCGACTGTCTCGGTTTGCGAGATATGTGGGCTGCTCAATTTCATCTCAGTTTGGCGGCTATTTGAACAACATCAGCAATTTGTGTTCCAAACTGCACCGTGCTGTGTTTGTGCCACAATCCGCTGTGACAAGATATTGCACCCCATCGCTCACTGACAAACATCCACTGCGAACTTTCAAGACATACCTACAAAGTTATTCTAAACGATTTTGATAAAATATATCTCATACGAATGAACGTTGGCTATGGAAAATAGCGTACAGTGTATCTGTATCGTAATTCTATTACGAATACAAGAGTAACTTCTTAATTTATGCGGTCTGAACCGCGAGTTAGAAAATTATTCCCTGAAATACGTGTACAGCGCGAATTAAATGAAAACCGTCCTTGTTAAAGCTCTAACGAATTAGAAGCGAGCCTTAAAAATAAACAGAAATTGGTAGATTTTAGCGCTACGTGCATAGCATCGATACGATCAATTCTATTAAGAAAAGCCAGGAAAGTTGCCAGAATGCGATTAAGGAGTGGATTTGTCGCAGCCGAAACATCTATGTCAATGGCACTCGAATTGGCTTCATAATCAGCGTTTCTTTCTTGTGAGCAATCAGGACATGTGAAGTCGATTTATTTTTACGATAGAGAAACATTGAAATGCAAATTGTTCGCGTTGCAAGTCGCAAACGAGCTCACTGTGCGCCGCTTGTTAACGACCACATCTGTATACGTACCATGTTAGACTATCAAAGTAGTAATTTCTGTATATTGATTTT
This sequence comes from Polygonus leo, assembly GCA_018250455.1. NCBI lineage: Eukaryota > Metazoa > Arthropoda > Insecta > Lepidoptera > Hesperiidae > Polygonus > Polygonus leo. The sequence continues at coordinate 17,406 of DWNR01000373.1, read as the reverse complement.
GCGTGCCTTCAATGAATCCCGATGAAAATAGTTTTTATTTAATTTACGAATCATAATGGATCAGTTAAAGTTACTAGCGTTATTGGAAATGTTCGAAATATTAATTACATATAAAAGAACTAATTTTTTTATCAAAAAACAGGTTTTTGCATACCTCGTACGTGACTTTGTTTTCATATAACTGCTTTTTGTTATGTGAATTAATTACTAACATTTAAGAATATCATGTAACTCATTAATCTCCACAAAATAACATATTACACATAAATAATAACAACGTTTCGGAGAATAAGTGAAGTTAGTGTTGAGGCGATACAAAATAGGTCTAATTTCACCCTCGTATAAAATCTCTAATTAATCTTTTTGTAAAATCTCACAGGAGATCATATGTTAAATATGGGATAAAGGGACTATTGTTGTACTGTAACTTGAGAGGGCAACACGGTTAATCCGTAGCCGCCCAAACAAATTAGGAACAACATTAATATATCCTCTGTATCCGGCAAGTTCCCCGCAATAAGCAGAATGTATTAGTGTTATTTATCTTAGCCTGAGCGCCAGCAAAGTTTTAATTGCAAGCGCCGATACAATTTGCGTACAAATGAATTTATTCCCTGAATCCGTAGTGCATTGGTGCGCGGGGCGCGGTAGATGCGGCGCGGGGGGCGGCGCGGGCGCGGATTATTATCCGCGTGTGTAGAGCCGCTAATTGCGGGTAACGACGAGCAGCCGCGCCGCCTCCCGCACCCGGCAGCTACGCTCTCCACACGCAATCAACGCTTTCCGATCATTCCAATTTACAACCTAACACTTCCATACATTATTCGTTTAACGGACACTTTTTCACTACACTTACGAGAGCCAATCACACCGCACGACAACTAACTGCACCTGACAGCTGGCTATGATTCCCATGACGGCAATAAGTAACGAGCGAAATATAATAAAAACCAACAGAGTAATATTTGGTTCAGGCTAGCGGAACTGGCACAGCAGTCAGTATTCGGCCAAACAAAAGGGTGATAGCGGTACGTGCGTAAATCAAACGTCGCACAATAACAGAGCCTCCCGCGGCCGCCCGACTCCTCTCCACCGTCCCTCCTGGTGGCGAACCGCCCGCTCCTATAACCGACGGTCGGATCTCATAAATCTGCCATACCGAGATGTGTTCGATGCCGGTCAAATATGTGACGGACCCATGCCATCGATATCTATGCCAGTGGGTTTTCAATACGGGCGTATGTTGATTCTATTAAAACCAGATGCCCCATGGTCGTGGCCTATTGCTTCCTATTATCCAATATTGCCAACCTTTTTTATCGTTTCTCTTTTATTGTAGGAAAATATTACGATTTTCTCAATGCAAATTGTTATTTATTTTGTACTGCACTGAACTAATATCAAGTTCAACGTGTCTACGACGTTCAATTGCGAATATACGGCGAATAAATTAGTCGTGTGGGTTTCACGAACGGAGTTGTAGGGGGATTACATTTCTCGTTCGGATGGTACGATACCATCGCACTTTGCTCCATTCGCTGCAATTAACGCAGCACAATGACCATATAAATCTCTCCTGAATGTGTTCATTGTATAGTCGACTATAGCGTACAGACGTGTCGGTCGGCGGGTGTCTGATCGTTTATATAGTGGGCAAATTGCATTTGTACGGTATGGAAAAACGATCGCCACTAACGCTTCTGAATAAGATTGAAAGAAAGAGATAAAACTAAATTAGTGGGTTTTAGTGAAGAAAAGGCTCAGAGTCGTTCCGACTAATCTTACCTATACGTCTTGAGCCAAAGAACAAACAAGCCGCGAGCCGAGATTACGCTTCGAATAAATCAATGTTACGACGCGTTAAAATATTTAAGCTCACGATTAATGCTGGGCGCGAATGCTCGTCTTATCGAACCGAACCGCGCTTCGTCTCGGCGCAGCTGCTGAGTTAGCAATGATCGTCAGATTCCACAGCGTATTAATCAGTACAATCCGAGATACATTTTGCCAACAAATTACCAAGAACAATTCCGAATTAAATTTTCGTTGCCCCATAAAGTCGCGCAACTAATGGCATTCCATGTCCTTACACGAACGATATATCAAAGCCTAAAACGTGACAAAAATATCTTAACAGTGTAACTTCTCGAATGAATGTGTAATTCGCGCGGATGATTAACCGGAAGCTTATCACCGCGTTATGTATGACAGAACTGCTATCGAAGTTTTACAAGGGCTCGTTAGGGCGGCTGTAACGATAACCGCAGGAGATAACTGTTTCTAATCAGACATAATGACACGGCGCCGCCGCCCGCGAGCTCACTGTCAGGGGTGTCAGTTACGACTACCTACTGCCGCCCATGTCAGATTTGTTGACTTCGTAATCATATACATACTCACATTCGAGTAGAATCATATTCAAATAATACAACATGGTCAATTATAATAGTACAATTAAACCATATCTAAGTTTGATCACAGATGCGTTGCTACCCTTGAGAACTAAGATGCTCGCCTCGTGTATAAGTACAGCCGGTAATCACGCCTTTCCAAACCAAAACACAAGAATTACTTCAGGGAGGATTATGAGGGCGGCGGTGGTACTTCTCCGGTTGAACTAAACGAGTTCTACCACCTGGTAAAGCTTAAAAATAAAGTGAGTAATTAGATATTTGTACATACATAAAACTAACTAAAATATAGCCTTGAGCAATTACGTAGCATGCTCTTTTCCCAATGCTTCTTGAACAGCACTTGGTACCAAAGGATGGATACTTTTGATATAACGATACACTGGCGGAAGTAATAAAATGAAACGATTTTACATCTCCAGGGGGAGAGGAACGTTTTTGTCGAATGGGAAAAGTCGCGAGCGACTTCTCATTCCGCGATAAAATCGGGAAACGTTTTACGACAATCTTCTATTCGATTACCATTAAACAACAATCTTAAAAAACTTTTTTCACCATGTTGTTCTAAAATTATGGCTTTTCTTTGGAGGTCGTTTAGACGGTTTTATTAAGATTAGGATGTTAGAATTGTAATATATAACGTTAAGTTTTAATGTTATTATTTTATTGTTAAGTCATTCTATTGTTTATCTCTTTTTTTGAGTGTAGTACGTATCTATAATCATATGATTATTTTGTACTAGAGAGATAAAAGAAGTTGCTTATAAAACAGCATTACTTTTCCTTCAGGTATAAATGGATAACCTGAAAATGATAGAGCAGTAGTAATATTTCAACGCTGGAACTGTAGTTATTCGGACTGGGTTGGACGTATCTGCTGTGGGAGCATTTTACACGCGATAATTGCTGCCAAATGTGAGCCTTATCATCCACATTTTAGTCCTAAATGCCGAAATTTTTAATTATAAGTGAATTCATCTAAAGTGTTATGATGTAATTATTTTAGTGTTACTAATTAAATTTATATTAAAGCTTATTATAAGTATTTTCCATGTATAACATAAACTGCTCATTTAAATTCTAATACTCGGGCCTTAATAAACATGAGTAAAAATATATACTTTGGAGTTGCTTAAAATTGTGCATGGTATAACAACGTTTTACCAAAATAAAAAAGGGAATTTATTTTCAAATTCTCAGCTCAAAATTTAAACAAAAAGAAGTCAGTACAAAATTTAAGGCGTTAGCATAAATTGTGAAATGAAAATAAAAAAAAAAAAACAGAAATAATATGGTACACCAAAGTTGCAGCACTAATAAAAAAATCAAGATGACCGCGATCTGGGTGTCGTCATACAATGAGCTGGGCACGTAGGAGCATTTCGTATTATTTCCCTAGGACGGGCCACGTGACGCGAATGCGCGCTGCGGACCCAGGCCTCCTCGGACCCTCCGCAAATAAACCACTTCACGCACGACTGTCCGCCGGAGATTCATTATTCTATCCGAGCCTTGCGCCCCGACTCATAAAATACACAATTTCCCTAAATGTTTGAAATTTTGAACTAACTTATTTATAGCATCGGCATAATGGGATTGAAGTGTATGTACAGTGACCACCATGTCGTTAACGACATAAATACGAATCCCTCCCAATTTCCTAAATGTGGATGACATATCAATATGATGTTATTAAAATTGAACAGATGATCCTAGTGATTTGGCTTGATTAGCGAATTCCCATTGGTTTTTACGTTACTTAATTTATGTTATTTATTTTATCATATTGTAACGTAATTAGAAGTTATGAAGAACCTTGTCATAAGAACTCTTTTTACTCATGAAGCAAACAATAATATGGAACACGCTTGTGTGCAATTACTTAAAAAAAAACAACAACAAAATTACCGACACAACAAACAAAATAAGCTCTTATTAATTCCCAGAGCAAATTAGACAAAATGTTCTTTTAGCCAAATGTGCGCATGTGGCACGAAGTAATAAAGACGTCACATGAGACGCTCCTTCGGACCACAACATTAGGCGCGTAGCAGTTTATTGTGCGCAAGGCTCGCTCATAACTACCCATTTTCCTAGGGATAATGACGGACAACAAGCGACGTTATGTTTATTTCAAAGTCCACAAAATAAAGGTCTTATGTAGATACGTGCGACTCGAATATTATCAAAATTCTGTAGGTATCTGGACCGAGTAAATACACTTACGCAGAATTCTGGTGTATTCATTATAATGTACCGCATTTTTCGTTGTAGTCTGTTTACTTATACAAGAGCAAATTTTATTATCAGCCATAAAACAGGAAAGTATCCACCGAGCTCATACTAATACAAATGACAAAGGCAAAAGAATTTTGCTATTTGTACGCATTACAAACCTTGGATTTCCTCGTAGTGCTGCATGGTGAAGCGCGTTGAAACCATTATTATTCGTCAGGGTCATATCTGCTCCGTGGTCCAGAAGTAATGTCAGCATATCATCACGTTTCTTAGAGATAGCGTCATGCAACGGTGTATCGCCTTCAGAATCCTGAAAGGAGTAAAATGTATGTATTACATCCACACATGATGATGTTGTACAATTTTGGGAGCATAAGATATTTCGCTAGTGCGTATGGGTTCGCGGATAGTGCGAGGTGGCAGCTGCGTTGAAAACATTAGATTTTGAATTATACAACGAAGCCCGTCTGGAGCATCGCGACAATTTTCTAAAACATCAAACCGCCCGAATGAATAATTGAGGCGGCGGAGAAGGCGTTTAGGGCGTGGATTATGGAGACTTGCATAATTTATAAGCGTCTCGAAGTAGTTAAGACGAGTGGTGTAAAGCGAGCGGCGAGCGGCGAATCTTCGGTGGTGGCGTGGTGTGTACGGCGTAGGACCCAAATGGTGTCTAGAATGGTGTCGAGCTTCACAATATATGCGAGCAGCGCAAAAAGCGCGGCTACCGTCATTATCATAATCACAGGAGCTACGTGCCGCCGCGGCGCGGCCCGAGCCGTTTCGCTTTGTGAGCGTGCATTAAGAGAGCTGAGCGTTGTGCTCTGTCATTCCACAATTAATTTGCAAAGGACCATGAGATGAGTGATTTTCTTCCCAGAGTAGCACTCACAAAATTAAATTTTAAAATTAAATGAATTTTTCGTAGCAGTAGCGCCATTTATGAGAAAATATTTTATTTATTTTAAGCCAGCGTCTGATCGCCATCTCACCTGCCGGAAGCGATCCGCATTGTCGCTTTGATGGCACGCTTGCCTTGAAAATGACTATTCGTTTTTGTCTTATCTGTTTGAGTCTTTATATTTACTGTTGTTGGTACAACAAAACAATTTTAATATACTTTGGCATTTTTTAAAAGACGAATTATTTAAAATTTTTAATGAAATAGTATTTCTCTACTTTAATTTAGTGTTATGTAGACATACAGTATTCTTAACTACATACATCGTACAAAACAACCAAAACAACTTAAAATTACGTTGCAAATCTAACCTAGATTTACAAAGTGATTTGCAAAGTGATTGCAGCCGTGATAAATGCATAAGCCGCTATCGCTGAACTGAAATAATCAATTAGCGGTAAAGAATTAGTTGCGCTGAGCCGGCACGCGACACCGGCTCTGCATCAACGGCTGTAATTCAGTGTAAGCTCGACCAGAGACGCAGTAATTCCGTACAGAACCAGCATTCAATATTAATCCCATTGGCATATAAATGGCCATTACAGCCTGTAATTCATGACGGCAATACCGTTTGCTTTACAAGCTAATACTAATTATTTAATTGCTTTAAGTCCGCCGCTGATTGGATCACCGGTAATTACAATCGACAATTGTCAATAGTTGCTTACATTTAGTGGAGGTGTTAACCACAGATGTACACGACTAATTGAGTATAAATTTACAATTTCTGCATATTATGATTTAATTAAATGAAGTTCGACAGGTAAGTCAAAAGACAAATTTTACTTCGATAACACGAAAAAAATACAATAAATAATAAAAAAAACCAATTTATTTAAAATGTAATAAAAAAATATTACCGAAATTATAAATAAAATTATGTTACTTATTTTTTTGTACACTACAAATTATATATAAAAAGTTTACAAGAAAATAAAGCGAACAAATTAAAAAACTTCATTGCTTTTTAACCATTTTTTCCCGAAAATTGATAGTAGAATAAATTATTCTACTAATTAAGTCCTAAATCCTTTTTGTAGTTTAATTGATATGCACAACTCAATAAATAAATAAAGCTACTTGATTAGATGATAAGTTAAACGGTTTTATATTGCAGATAAATGTACTAAAAGCTAAAAAATAATTTCATGGATACAGTCACGGGTACCAATATGTATACATTGTTATATGTATTTTCAAAATAAAGTTACTCGTAACCTACTCACTTTCTGGAAATATCTATGGTCACATAAATTCCTAAAAATTAAATATACATTTATGTAAACACCTATGACAAAAGATGTCATTTGTGAAATATACCATTTTTAAACATATTCATTGATTAAACTAAAATAAAATCGTGGGGCATAAAATGTATTTCGATTGTAGATATTGGACGTGCCCCACGATTTTATTTTAGTTTAGTTTATTTTAGTTTAGTTTTAGAAAACCGTTTAAAAATGCTGGTGTTTAGATGAAAAGCCATTGCTTGGTATAGAAAAACATCTCTCTAAATCTATTATTTCTATGATTTCAATCTTTCTCCTCGGTCCCTTAAAAATATTTAAGGTTAACATAACAAACGCAAATGTAAATGTAAAAGTGAACAGCTTGAGACGACGTACAATTACAGATACGAAAATGAAATAATATTTATTTATTTTCTCTTATTAGCAACATCAATAAGGCAGCTTCGCATACCTAAGCTCATTACGTACGACCCGCGCTCCGCGGTTTCGTTATTAGCCTCGCATAATTAAAGAAAACGACCTCTTTCCTTCTTGCATTGTTAAAGAAAGAAGTGAGAGAGAATATTTATTGGTTTGCAATAATAGTTACAGCAAGATATAAATTGGCGAGAAACAAAGTTTTTACGTAGGTATATCATGTAGAAACTAGCTACTATTCTTAGCAATTCGAACGCTACGTACGTGCATTTTCAACATTAGTGTCCGAATTGCTGAAAATGTGCAGGGGCTGTAGAAGATAAAAAAGATAGTCCATTAAAAGTAATTAATTATAAAATGGTAATTTAGACTGAACATAAAAAGTAATTAATTATAATATGGTAATTTAGACTGAACATAAAACGTAATTAATTTTAAAAAGATGATATACTTTTATTAACATTTAATATTATATTTATTGACATTCATTACTTTTATTTTTGGGTTCCGTAAACAAAGGTGTCAATGGATCCCTATTCGATGTTTGTCTGTCATACGACTGTATTCCGAGAACCGTAAGGGTAGATACTTAAAATTTTCATAATATTTTATTACTATTGATGTTATCTTAACAAACATTAAAATAAAGGATATTTTATGAAAATATTTCTAAAAATATACTTTCAATCCACGCAATTTGTTCTCCTTTGTGTGCGAATCCGACAACCAAAAAGCCGATTATTCTGTCACAATTTTATATTTAATCGAAATGTACTATAATATACAATTATAATAATATAACACTGCCATAAAAATAAAGCTTCCCCCAGCCTGAAAACATAGAAATTATGTGCGGGATTATTAAAATCTGATAAATTTCCATGCCATTAAATTAAAATAAGGAAATCAGGACATTCATGGTCCAGTGAACATGATTGGAAATTTCCATAAATCAACATCTTAATGACGACATACATTGAATCCGTAGAGATTGAATAATGGGAGAACATTAATGGAATTATATAAATTGAGGGGACGGTTACAAGACTTTTACTTTGCTTCCTCCTTTGAGTTTAGTCAAAAATCTAATTTTTGTCTGAAATTTAGGTGGTAGAACTAGTTTAGTTCGACCGAGGAGATACCACCGCCACCCCTATAATCCGCCGTGAAGCAATTATTGTGTTTCGGTTTGGAGAAGCGTGGTTGCCGGCTATACTTATACACGAAGCGCACATCTTAGTCCTCAGGGGGAGCAACGCATCTTGGATCAAACTTAGGTATAATTTAATTGTGCTTGGAATGATTACTGATGTCTATGGGCGGCAGTGATCACTTACCAATAGGTGGACTGCATGCTCGTTTGCTACCTTTATACGATAAAAAGGTGGACTGCCTCGATTCCTGCCTTTATACAAAAAAGAACCCTACGTTGACACTATTTGCGCATGGAACCCTAAAAATTACCTTTCTCACCCGACAGCTCTTCACGACTCATTACGCTTTAGTGCACGCGTCGATCACTACGATGCGATCTCTCGGTAAAATAACCAGTTTGTGAATGTACATTACTAAGTCACTGGTAAATGTAAATATGTAAATATTAAAAACACCTTATACACCCATAGTCCCACACTTGTTTATTTATACATTTTATATTATAGCTAAGGGCATCTCAACTACATATAAAACTATTTACCTTTACATTATACTGTTATCTTTCGCGATGGTAATCCGTCGTGAGCGAGTCCGAAATATATTTAGTCAATTTTTAGCATTGAAATAGTGTATGGAGGGATGTTCTCAAGACTACTATTTATAAACTAGCTTCCGCCCACGACTCCGTCTGCGCGGATGTCGGTCTTCGCGTGGATGAAGATTTTTTTTTTCTGCGTATTTTTCCAGAATAAAAAGTATCCCATTTTATGCCCAGGATAATAAGGTATAATTATACCAAGTTTCATCGAAATCGAACCGTTAGTTTTCACGTGATGCCTGAACATACAGACAGACAGACAGACAGACAGACAAAAATTTTTTTAATCACATATTTGGGTTTGGTATCGATCCAGTAACACCCTCTGCTATTTATTTTTTCAATATTTTCAATGTACAGAATTGACCCTTCTACAGATTTATTATATGTATAGATTCCTCCCGTATCATTAATTTATAAGCTACCCTAAGTAAATGTTTGGATACTTGAGGTGTGAATTATTCAGATACCCAATACCCTTGCTATACTCGAGGGCCATGAGTTAGTTTGAAGTGGTTCTTAGCCCGTGAACTAGTAGGTAAACGGATACATTATAACAATGTAACATATAATGCATTATATTATCAGAGGGTGTGATAATGAGTTAAAGTATTCCATGGAAGTTAATGTTGAAAATGGTCTAAATTACCTATCTCTAGGGACACTTAAACCAGAACTACACAATTATTTGTCCTTTAGACTCTAAACTCTATGGTTCTTGTGTCTAAAGTTTAGACAAAAGAATATACTCAAACATAAGTCTGATATAACATAGGATATTATAATCAACTTAATACCACAACTGAAATTGGACACGGATCTGATCATAGTTACGTTCTATACAGGTAAAAAGATTCAGTTTTTTCATTAAATGAAGGTATAGAAGTATATATTTTTTGAAGTAAATACCTACCAGCAAGGCAGCCGAGTTTCGCTCGGATATTTCTAACTAACGCCATCTGTTGTTAAACAGCTTACCTTCTCGTTTTTCACTGCCTGAAAATACAGATAACACGCCGTTTCCTAAAAATGAAATCTAGCTTATGCGTATGCATGCATTTCTCGAAAATCGTTGGAGCCGTTTCCGAGATTCAGATTCTATGTAAATATATATACAAGAATTGCTCGTTTAAAAATATTAGATGCATGTTGATATGACAAGTAAAACAACGTTATGTATGTATATAATCTACATAATGCATAAATTTGCACAAACATAATAGATATATTTTTAAAACTCAAATAAAAAACGCATTATGCATTGTACTCAACTCGTTAAAATAAAACCATGAGTTCAAACTTGAGGGATTTTCTTGTAGCCACTGAGGAGGTCTACAACTTTCCTCTTGACTCCATCATCAGATCAACAGAGGCGAATTACAGTATTGTATTAATTTAATTACAAAGTTAATTAGACACAAGTGAATTTAATAAAAAGGTATATATGTATAGAATATGTATATGTATACTTCCATAATATTATCACGTAAAAAAAATAAGTACACCCGTGATTTCTTGTGCTATAATAGAATTTTAACAATTTACATTGTTCGTTTTTTTTCGCTGAAACTCAACTACATGAATGTATATAAGCTTTCATAATCAACCCATTACTATCACACTGCTGATCAAGGATTACCTACTTTAAGCGTCTTAGGATGAGAACGGTTATGGTTGTATCCACGGCGCTGGCCAAATGGGAACTAGAATACTTAGACTAACTAGAATACACACCTTAAAAGTTTTAATTTATTAAGTCCTGGTAAAAAAACGGTTCCTCAAGAAAAAGCAAAGACTAGGTTTTTTTTTAATTCAAACGCCTTCCTGAAGTTTACAAATAAAACATTTACTCTATTCTAATTTTCAAAGCTTATAAATCTAAAGATTAAATCTATAAGCTGAGAACTAAAGTAATTATTACAAATCAGTGTTTACTGAGTAAGCTCCAATTTGTAGTTTTCTCGAGGACATTGTTTCGAAGTTTCCAGAAAACATTGATTGATAATCCCGGGAGGGACGAGTTAAACGGCACGGAATTATGGAGATAATTGATCACTGAGTCAGAACAAATCGATTTGGGAAAATGGACGAGTAATTTTGACTTATTGTTTTATATTCGTCGGACTTTTTGCGAGTAATTAGTTGGGTGCAATTATTTTCTGTTCTACTGCTGTACTGGACTTTTTAGGCTTCCTTACCCAATGGGACCCTATTACTTACCTTAGTAAGTAATAGGGTCTTAACACATAGTATATCTTATGACTCATAACAATTAGACATTTAGTTTTTACAGAATGTGTATAGTCATAATAGATACAATTAGTAATACTCATAATAAATACTTTAGTGAAATATATCTAAATATATAGTATCAAACAACGCAACCTGTAAGATACGGAAATCTTCAATGTTGGAATTAGACTCACACTTGACCGAATATCTATCTATACATATAATAAAACAGTAAAATAAAATTGTTTGTTCGGGCTAATCTCCGAAACTACTGGACGGATTCGAATGAAACTTTTTTTGGTGTATAGATACTAAGCCTGGTCAAAATTTAAAACACTTTTTACTGCAGGAAAAATGTTCATTCCTACGGGACATTCAGTACTATTTTATATGGCAGAACAACGTTTGCCGGGTCAGCTAGTTCCAGAAATAAGGGAGTCATAGAAAAAATTTCATCATGCTTTCCATTGCGGGTTAGCAACGGAAGAAAAGATAAGTAGGCAAACCTTGTGAAATGTTTTTCATCGATAAACCCTTCAACAAGGTTTGGCGACATTCAACCAATAACGACGTAGACCCCTATTATCGACCTCAAATTGTATTAGAGCTGCGGCCGACAATAGATGCGTTGGGGTTTCTAAGGACTCCAAGATGTGTCTGGGGATATCTATTATCGATCCCAAATTGGATTGAAGTCCTATCTAAAGGGAACTATGGATACGTTGCTGAAATGCTGAAATGAGATGAGAACTAAGACAAGATATTCACCTCGTGAAAAATATGGCCGTCTAATGTGATTTTAGTAACGGATATTATTATGGTATTTTCTAGGTGGTAGAACTCGTGTAGTTCGACCGGGGAGGTACCACTGCCACTGGTATTATTACTCGTTTAGTTTGATCCGGGAGTATTATCGCCATCCTCATAATCCTCCGTGAAGCAATTCTTGCATTTCGGTTTGGAGAGGCGTGGTTGCCGGCTATTCTAATACGCGATACGAATATCTTAGTCACAGGTAGCAACGCATTTGTATATTTAGGTATAATTCAATCGAACGTGGGGATGATTACTGATGTTTTGCTATGATATACATGATGTGGTATACATGCTATTTACCTTTATTATGTTAAAAAAACATACTAAATCTACATAATTTAGAGATTCTTGTTCAAGGTTCGTGAGTTTATGTACCTTTGTGTCTATGGTTCGCGTCGCGATTCTACAAACGGACTATGAGTGTATGTAAAAAAAATATTGAAGGGGTAGCGCGTAGGGGCAGTTTTTAACCCGCATACGGTGAAGCGCAGTGTGCATACGACGTTAACGAATGTGCAAATATGTGCACAATGCACTATGTTCTAGGGACCCGAGAAATATCTGAGTAGACTAAGTACAAATGTTTGCCGACCAAGTTCTATTTTATATGTAAGTTTATACCTATCACGCGGTTTTATACAACAGATAAACTGTTTCGAATCGAATTCGTACTTAAATGTTCTGTTTACGGAGAACAAAAATACCCCAGAGAAAATAATTTTGTTTGGATAAAATGTACCTTATGTCATTTTTTGTACCATGTTTCTACAACGTTTCATGACGATCAATTCAAAGTGTAATAAACAAACGCACTCGCAATTAATTAGCCACATAAAAAAGATTTGGATTTTTTTTCCTCAACTGTTACCTGAAAGCTTTGTATGTCAAAGCTAAAAGCTTTGTAGCTGAAAGCTTTATATGTATGTAGGCTTTTGCTCAAACCATAGGACCGGGTACACCGCTATGATTAAATAACTTTTTGTAAACATAATAACTAAGGAATACAAAGGGCGAACATACAAACATACTTATATACCTACACATACAATATAAGTGTATCAAAAGTAAATCAACAATACATAACTGTCGACGCGTCATACGTCTCTATAAATTCATCTCAAATCTCCGAAATGCGTTACACCACGCCATTGCATTGCGGAGAACGACGCAATATAACGCGCGCCATTCGTTCGTGAACATTTGACACTTTCAAATATTCAGTGACGATACGAAAGTATCTTCTTAAATGACTTCCACGGCTCTTCTTGACTACTTGAAAAATATTTCATGATAAATATACTGGCATACATATTTTTAAGGTTCAATTTACATTAATGTGTACTCGAAGCTGCAGTCCGCTTGCAGCCATGACATGTGTGCCACAAAAACTAAGGACTGTTGCAAAGAGCTATACAAAATGACTGTTAATTTGGACTAACAATTTGCCAGATGGCACGACTTGTGATCCTCCTTGAAGCAGTTCTTGGGTTCATCTCTGGCGTGGTTGTTGGCTTTTCTACCAGACGAGGCAAACATCTTAATTCCCACGATTAGAAACGCATGTACGGCTAACCTTTGGTGTGACTTAATGATACTTGGGTTTGATTTGGGTTTGGGTTGTTTTGGATTTGGGTTTTTTTTATCGTACAAATGTAGCAAACGCTTATGCAGACCATCTGATGGTAAGTGATTACTGTCGCCCATGGACAATAGTAATAATCCCCAAGTAATATTAAATCTTATCTAAGTTTGATCACAGATGCGTTGCTACCACTTAGGATAATGATGTTCGCCTCGTGTATCCGGCACTCCTAACCAAAACACTTGAATTGCTTTATGAGGCTGGCGGTGGCACCTCCCCGGTCGAATTAAACGAGTTCTACCACCTGGCAAATAGCAAATGTTTAGGGGCGGCAACCATTTATAATCAGGTGAAATGGATCTATCGTTTATTACCCACAGTGGAATGAAAGGTCGTTTGCTACCCAGCTATACGCAAATATGACAATACATAACTGTCTTCGCGACCATACGTCTCATAAATTCATCTCAAATCCCTGAAATGCATTTCCAGCACGCCATTGCTTGTGGAGAATGACGCAATAAAACACGTGCCATGCGACGGAGAACATTTAATAGTTTCAAATATTCACTGGATTAAAGTATCTCTTTAAACGACTTCCACGGGTCTCTGAAAAATATTTCATGATAAAAAAACTGGCATGAGGTAATATTTTTTACTTTTTTGTTAAATTTTAGATTTTTTTGTGCCCCCGCCGCATTCAATTCCGCGAAGAAATTCTTGTGTTTTGGTATTGAAGAGGCGTGGTTGCCGCCTATACTGATAGTCTCGGCGAACACCTTAGTTATCAGGGGTAGCAACGCATGTGTGGCCAACTTCTGATAAAGCTCAATTATATTTGGGAAGATTACATATGTACCTTGCAGACTGGATAAATTCAAATTCAACTGACTTATTGGTTATAAATTAGTGTCAAATTAAATTATTGGTTTTGGAAACCTAATATCAAACGGCGAACATTCAAACATACATGTACACACATACATTTGTAAGTAAAATTAAACATTTATACATAATTGTCGACGCGTCTATATGCCGAGAACGACGCTATACAACACGCGACGGTGAACATTTACCAGTTTCCATTATTCATCGGAAATATATGAAAGAATCTCCTTAAACTACTCTTATACATCTTATACGTTTTAAAGATAATATTTCTTTACATTTTTACTATTTTTTACATTTTGTATACTTGACGCTGCAACCCACTCAAAGTCTATATGACACAAGACATCTGTGACAAACTGTAGCATAGAACTATACAAAGGGGCTATTAATTAAGATTTACAATTTGTCAGATGATAAAACTCGTGTAATTTGACCGTGGAGGTACCAGCGCCACCTTCCGTGAAGCAATTATTGTGTTTCTGTTTGGAGAGACGTAGTTGCAGGCTATGCTTACAGACGTGGAGAACATCTTCACCACGATTAGTAACGCATACATGATCATTTTCTGCTCCGATCCAATGTTACTTGGATTACAAAAGTCCATGGACAGAGGACTGGAGGCTCGTTTGCTAAGCCTAAGCGATTAAATAATCTTACATGTGTAGTTAAATAACAATTTATAACTGTCGACGCGTCTATAAATTCATCTCAAATCCCCGAAATGCATTACCAGCACGCCATTGCGGAGAACGACGTAATAAAACATGCGCCATATGCCACGTTCAAAATTTAAGTTACAAATATTCAGTGAAGTATATGAAAGTATCCTTATACATTTATACTTGTATTTTTTTTATCGTGTAAAGGTAGCAAACGAGCATGCAGTCCACCTCATCATCCTCAAGTACGATTGAGTCATGCCTAAGTTTGACAACAGATGCGTTGCTACCCCTGAGGACTAAGATGTTCGCATCGCGCTTAAGTATAGCCGGTAACCACGCCTCTCCAAACCGAAACACAATAAATTGCTTTACGGAGGATTATGAGGGTGGCGGTGGTACCTCCCCGGTCGAACTACATGAGTTCTACCACCTGGCAATTCATTGTATACCACATACTTATTTTATTTATACCAACAGATGCTGTCGAGACCAACTGGAATGTAGTTTTTAAACGGATTTATTTAGTTTGCCCTGTTTGTCTGTTTCTTTGTTTGGGTCATGTTTAGTAATTGAAGTTTGACCCTCTTCCTTTTGACAGATTGATTTGGTATTTGGTACACACATTAAGTTTTGATGACAATACAATTTTATAAATTCTGTATCATTGTATATCCTAGATAGCTTATACTTCAATATAGGTATGAGACTGCAGGGATTGACAAGTAGAATAGTAAAAGATAGAAATCCAAGATGGCCGCTCCGAGACCTACAAAATGGCGGATTACATATTAGGTATTTCATAACTAGTACACACTTGACTAGTACTATAGTAGTACACTATGAACAAAAAAAGGAACTAAATACTTTTTTGTTAAACGGTTTTATTGAAAAAAAAAGGATAATAATAATGTAGATAGTGTACTAAAAGCTAAAAAATATTTCGGTAGGCCATAGGTTGCCACCAGTACACCAGTCTCCCCAGCATTGATCTACGATATTGATCAGATAAAATAAAAATGCATATAAAACTTAGTTTCAAACGACTCCCTTTACAAAGACTTCCTTGCCAGGTGGTAGAACTCGTGTAGTTCGATCGGGGAAGTACCACCGCCATCCTCATAACCCACCGTGAAGCAATTTATTGTGTTTCGGTTTGGAGGGGCGTGATTGCCGGCTATACTTAAACGTGAGGCGAACGTCCAAGTACTCAATGGTAGCGGCGCTTCTGTGGTCAACCTCAAGTACGATACAATCGAACTCGGTGATGATCACTAATGTCCATGCCTACAATGTCCTCGCTTGCTACCTTAGGACGATAAAAAAAAATAAGTTACACGTTAATTCCAAGTAAATCAAGCGTCGTGTCAATAATGTTATCAATTCCCACTTGGGCTGTTATTATAACTCTAAATCATGTAGTTGAGCGCTCATAAACTCGCAGGGCGTTACCCTAAACTTTATATGAACGCGATATAAATCTTTAATATTTATTTCCGCAGACATGTTACGCAATACTTATTAAAATAATATTTAACACGTCAATTACATTTATTTTATTACAAAAAGGTGATTCGAGTGACGCCAGATAAAGGTGAAAATATACAAAAAATATGCACAAAAATTAGTAAAGAACATATTAATTAACAACAATTTTCTGATTATGCTAGTGATCCTAAATTTGTTTTGGTCATGAAAGTTTAGACATTTATTTTTACAAAATATAAAAACATCCCTTATTGAAAAATCGCCGATTTTGCAGCAGCACCGTTTTTCCAAGTGTAGCTAGAACTCGCATACGAAGAGTTCCAAACCAAGTACAGATAGCGTTATAAGTTGAAATTATACATAAAAAAACTAGATGGGATTGTAGTACATTATAGATATTCCAAAGTGTATTTTTATTTTTTTTAAATTTTAGTATTTGTTGTTGAAGCGGCCACAGTAACACATATTCCGCACAAAAATCAAGAGTCAACGTTACGGATCAAGTAATACCGGTTTGTGGCAGACAACGGACGGACGGACAACGAATGCTTGGTAATAGGGTCCCGATGGCATCCTTTAAGTACGGAACCCATAAATGTGTAATGTTAATGTTGTGTTAATTCAGGTTGTGTCAATTTGCCAGGTGGTAGAACTCATGTAGTTCGACCGGGGAGGTACCACCGCCACCCTCATAATCCTCCGTGAAGC
>DWNR01000372.1:0-20645 GCA_018250455.1 Polygonus leo | reverse complement strand
GGGTCAACCGTACTTGGGGATGACTACATGTCCATGGGCGGCAGTGACCAGTTACCATCAGGTGGACTGCATGCTTGTTTGCTACCTTTACACAATAAAAAAACCTAGACGCCTATAAATTGGTAAATCGCAATTGTGTGTGAAAGTGTGCACATAACCAGAGTGATAGATTGTACCGTAAATGATTTTCATTGTGAGCTCTGATGGACACGAGCCTCTAACCTGTGCCCAGCGGTGGGGCAAATATTGGGCTGTGATGTATCTATAATCCCACAGATTGAACTACACTTCTATTTTACCTATGAGGTTAGGTACTTGTTAGGGAAAAAGTAATTCTATCAAATCGACAAAATTAATGTATTTATTAAAATGTGCAAAAACTGACAAAGTTCAAATCATTCGTCCGAATATCTCAATTAAATAAAGGAAGCCGTTTCAAAGTTATCAGCTTTCGACGGTCATGTAATAATTGCAACAGCATTATAAAAGATATGCATGTTTAACGATTTAGTATATTTAAATGAAATATACGACTAAGCTCACACATTAGTGTTTAACTTAGAAATAATTGGTTCAGACAACGATAAATTAAAGATAACAATCATACGTGTATGCCGCTGTCGTGTGATCGTTTTACAAGGTAATGACTACAGAACCATATTCAAAGTCACCATAAGACATTACTACGTTACAAAGTCTACGATAAACACGAAGCACATAAAAATGAAATTTATTTAGAGTTAGGATTGTTACTAAGTTATTAACTCACTGTGACAAAAAAAATACAATTGAAATTAGTTCAAATCTCACGAAGTCGTGAGATTTGAATTTATTTCTACAAACTATGTAAGGTGGATTAACTTTCTTGCAAAATAAAAACTAAATGAATATACCTGTTTTTTTTTATCAGCAAAAGGAGAAAAAAAAACACTTAGATCATTCCTAACATCAGATATGGATTCCAGTATTTTTTAATAAGAAATGTTTTGGGCAACAGTGAAGTGGGAAAGGGACGCAAAAAATTGGCTCGGAAATTTAATATCTACGAGTTTACGGGAATCAAACTGTCTATAGTTCAGTCATTTTAGGTTTTATCTGCGGAAAAAATCCTAATGAGCTGTATTTTGGTACATAGCTTTATTACGGCATTTTAATAAAGATATGAAAAAAAAAGTTATTAAGGTGAAAAGGTCACGAAAATCTGTTTTTTGCGAATATCTTGCGACCCATGAATCGGAGGTCAATAAAGGTCATTATAAAAATTATTACTCATGCGATTATCTGTAAAAAGTGCCTACTGCATTTTTCTGTAAAATCAACGTAGAGTAGAGTAGAGTAGAGCGCTGGGAAAATCGAGTAGAATGCACACAAATGAGGTGCCACACGCCGTTATTAATACAAAATTCGGTACTGAGAATATATTATCATTTATTTACACTTTCCTGATTGGAAGGATTCAAGCCATAGTCCAACAAAAATTGGTCGACTCCTTACATCAAGAATCTATCATGTAATTAACTACTTTTAATGTTATAGAATATACTGGTCAAGTAATTATTATAAACTGAGCATATAAATTATAAATAGACAATGACAACTCGTTAATGAATATGACATAAGAGATTAATGTTACACGTGCCATAGATAATATTCTATTAATAGAGAATATACTTACTTTCAAGTTGCTGTTTTATTCAAAGATATCTACATTATAAGCTTCATACTACACTTCGATGAATTTTGAGTAATATTTTGTATGACAATGTACCACGTAAATTAAATTTGAATTCGTTTTTTTATTGTGCAATGTCGACTACGAAGAACAATAGTAGTTTGAAGATAGTTGATTTATTAATAGTTATTCTTCGAAAACTACCAAAAATACCCAAAGTATAGCCTTTTAAATAAAGTTAAACTTTTATGAATTAATATTAATATTCCGGTTGGTGTGACGTAATACATACTAACCTGTAAGTGCGCCGCGAACTGAAAGAGTTTGGGAACCCCCACCAAAGGGCAATCGATATCGATCGATCGATAGTTGTCGATAGCTATGTATATCGACATTACTTTTCTTAAAACCCATGAAATACTAGTGATGAAGTGCAATAAGATTACGAAACCATACACAGTATCGATAATATCGATATTATTATTAGATTTCTATTTGATAATAATTTAATAGTCAATAAAGTCACGACTATAGGCATCTGTGTTCTATTTTCTAGACTTAATCAGTGAAGACATCGCATAATACAATTTAAATCTATAAATCAACAAATAAATGAAATTGGAGTGTCTGTTTGTAATATAAAAGTAACCGCAGCTTACTAAATGCATATATACAACGGTACATATACCAAAATAACATTTTTTATAATCTTCGTCTGTCTATCTGCCAGTTTGTTCCGGCTAATCTCTGGACCGGCTGGACCGATTTTGACGGGAATTTCGCTGGCAGACACTGGCTGATGTAATAACTTGGGCTTTTTACTTTTATTTTCGAATAATATCATATAATATAATAAATTCTACGCGGAGGAAGTCGCGGACACAGCAAGTTTTAAATAAATTGATCTCAAAAAGTCCATCTTCGTAGTCGATCAAGTGCATGAATTTAATTTTATGTTTGGCTTAGATATCTATTGAAAGGAATCAGGTGCTGAAAATGTTTGAAAGTAAAAATGTAAAATTTTGCTGCTCATAGACTGCCCTTGTAGTTCTTTTATTTGCAACAAATATTATACAATATGAATACATAATTTAGTTCGTGTCTTTGACTACATTTCAAGAAAATCGTGCATGACAGTTCTTTGTAGTTATAACAGAAAATATGCAAAATTATTGTTACTATTCACAAAAACACCAACATTTTTAAATTGATACGAAAATTACATAGTCAGACGAACAGACAGAAATGAAGAAAAGACCGTATACATTTCTATTATTACCCATTCCTCCATACATTTTTTTGCAAATATACACTGAAAGCTTAAAATTTTTATTTATGTTAATTATTTAGGTTATAATTCATAGCATTTTTAACAGTAACAGAAATACAAACCTGTTATTCGTCATAATAACATCAAATACGCTGGGTTAAATAGTAGGTTCGCGTTAAACCCACAGTATTTTTTATCGTAGAAAATGTAGCAAACGAGCTTGCTGTCCACCTGATGGTAAGTGATCACATTATTACCGTCCATGGACTTAAAAAACTTCACGATTATAGATTTATGTGTATGTAAGTCTGACTCGCTAGACCAATTATCATAATACCATGTGCTTTGTATTATAATATTTATGATATAAAACAACTGAATGCAGTCAATTGATGTAATGACTGAGGCCTTTGATTCAGTACTTATCGAGAACCCGCAATTCGAACTTTAACATAACACGAACCACTCTGCAGTTTATCTGCATGTATTCTCAATTCATTGCGTTGTTAACAGTTTAATTTATATTTCTGCATAGTTTACTAGGATGTGCTTGGATCATAAATTTGGGATGTTTCGCTCATAAATATCATGTTGAGATTCTAGCCGTTAATATCAACATTTAACACAATCATTGTCTTTAATTCCTTTGCCAATTATTAGGTAATAAAACTGTATACGGTTTACACGTGGCGATACCTATGTCAGACCCATTTGTTCCTCGCAGCAGTTGTTCAGCAATTTGCGTTTCGGTTGGAAAGGTGCAGTTGTTGAACACAAATCATCTAGGTTTGCAGAGGTAACACTCCGTTTGTTTGTTGAACTCAAGCAGAATTTCAATTATATCTGATGATAATTATCTATACATATAATAAAGCTAAAGAGGGTCGAAAGTCTGTACATGGAAGATATTCGAAAAGTAGTTGGCTGGAGATACTTAGAATCGACAACAGAACACGTTTTAACAGTTTTTAGAATTTTTGTCTGTTTGTCCGTTTGTCTGTTTGACCGTGCATCACGTAAATTGGCTTAACCGACTTTGATGCAAACTTGACTAATCTGTCGACGAGACACCCGGCCAGGTTTTAGACCATAAAAATTCACCCCTAAAAGGAAGGGTAGGGAGCGGAGCCGCGGATACAGCTAGTAGATAATAAATGCATAGGTGGCAATGACCACTTACAATTAGGTCTACTTGTCCTTTACCACTTTTGTACCTACTATTACAAATATAGAAACAACGGTCTAACAAAAATAAAGTTGTGTTGAGAAAGATCCAGGCGTAGTGTAGCACGTTAGCCAAGTGCAATTTAATGAAATTTGCGCATTAAATGGGTTTTGTGAAGAATCGCAGACATGTAATTCTGTAACGAAAGATATAACGTGAAGAACTAAAGTAAAAATAAATTAGAATTACTGCCCACTTAGAATGAGTAATAATATAAATTTCTATGGTTTCTCTCTAATTTTCTTTCTGTTCATCAGTCGATGTGTTTGTAATGGCACCTAACCAAAACTACCTAACTTATTCATTGAATCGGGGATGACCATCACTAATGTCCATGGACGACAGTGACGACTAACTATCAGCTGGACTGCATGCTCGTTTGCTAGCTTTATACGATAAAAAATAGTCACATGTAATAAGTGTTCACACAAGATCAAAGGCCTTTTCATAAATCAACAAACACTTCTCAAGCTCGTGTGGATTCACTAATTAAACCGTAAACATTATCTTTAACTACATAAAAATAGATGCCAGCGTCCTTGTGAGCTGAAATTTCTTTTCTACTGATAAAACTTAACGACTTCATAAACACGATAATGTATGACGCAATCGACTTTCATTACAAAGTCTTAGTTGTAGATTTTGAAAATAGAATTTATAAGTTTTTTTAACCGACTTCAAAAAAAGAAAGTTATCAATTATCGGAATTGCAAAATATTCACATATGTCAATCTGTTGGGGCTTACAAACAAATATACAAAATTTTATAGGAGTATATATGTATGTATGTATGTTTGTCCACGTATGTCCACGAAACTATTTATCGGATTTTTGAACATACATTTTATAACAAAGTTATCCAGTCAACTGTTACTGGTTGCCACTAAAGATATACCAAAGATAGTGACAAAATATTTAATAATTTTGATTTCGGTGCCAAGAGTACCCAGAAAGAGGTATATGAAGTAGAAATGATCATGATGATGGAAGAGATGATGATGGTGGTGGTGATGATGATGACGATGATGATGTATAATGTACAGAAGATGTATATTATGACATATTCCAATTCTTATGACGCTACCACTTTGAAGTGGGCTAACAAAGTTAAACCAAGAAATAGAAAATAAAACAAAAATCTTTAAAAACGCGATTGAAGTCATTATCACTATTCTTAAAATAGAAATCTAGTGAGATAAGAATCTTCAAGTACATTATTTCGACATGATGGAAAAATGGAAATATGATGAAAATATTTTTATTAAACACTTAAGGAGGAATAAGTCATGGCTGTACAAAAAATATTTTTTCTAACATTACGACACTTTCAAAATAAAAATCCTTTGGAATTCGTAATTTACCGCATTTTTTATAATAATAGAACTTACGTAGTTGACAAGGAAGGTAAATATGGCAGCAATAAAAAATAATCAGGCAAAGTCACATAACGGAACTAGTGAAAATTTTTCTAAAAGTTTTTGTAAGTTTGTTAACTCATAGTTTATTTTTACGATACCAAAACCAGGTACGGGTTGTTCTGGAAATCCGCTTATAATAAATTAACAAGATATTTATTACAATTCCGTGCTGAAACTAGTGTTTACTTTAAGAATTTGAAGACCGAACTGAGACAATTCATCATTATACTAATGCTTCCTGCAGTAGGTATTCATACTGAAGAATTTTTGAAATTTTCTCCTTCTAAGTGGTTGTAACAATATCGATATTTTTTGTGTACTCATGAGGTCATCTAGATAATTCTTAGTCATGTTTAGGTTATTATTATTGTTTATTTTATTATTATTTTTTTAATTTTCAAACCTTTTTTGCATGGATCAATATTTAATTCCAAATTTAAGTACTCTTTAATCCTAAAGTGCAGATACAATTTTAATACTTCTATACTAAAAGGAAGCTACCTTATTTCTAAGTGTTATAGACTTCATTTCTTGTTACACGAAAGCTTATAATAGGTCAAAAGATCAAAAAAATTTAACGCAAGGTAACCATAAGACTGAAGAGTTTATTCTTTAAATACTACGATAAATTTCGATCGGTAAGTAAAGAACACTATGTTCCTCGTACATAATATTAATTTGCACGGTAGCACATTAAAATTTCGGACCGCCAAATAAGAGCACCACACGATAATTATCACTGGTATAAATTACACGTAATTGGCGAAGAATAAACTCGGTGCCGATAAAAAATGTACGCTTGCAGCTGGTTTATTAAATTCTTTCATTATATGAGACGACCATAATTGTCATTTAAGACGATATTTAAAGTTTATGGTGAAGTTTCTAGCGGCATTCTTGTCAAAACCCTCATTATTACACCACTATTTCCTATTGTTGTAATGGTTGACTTTAGGAGAATTTATGACCTAGTCTGTGATAGACTGGCAAAGTGGAACATAATAATTTCTTACATCTTTGTAATTTTGTTTTGGGATTTAGGATTTCTTTCGCGATATTTATAGAAGAACGAGTGATATTTCATTTGAAGTAATTCCTCGCGGCAGTTACATCATTAAATATATTATTTGTTACAAGCCCTATGTATCTATCTTATTCAAAAATATTACTTAAGTATCCTTTAAGTCTAACATTAATTGAGTATGTATGTGTTTTCTAAAGTAGCCTTCGTTCGTAAAGGTGAATAGAAAATTTCTTACGACATTTTATTCCATTCCTTTTTGTTTGGAGCTGAAGTTTTAAAATATAGTGACGCAGTGACTAAAATCTATAACTTTAAATATTTCCAACCAAGATATCTATTTTAAGAAATATTAGCAGCAATTGTTATTATACTTAGAAGTGGCTTTATCAGAGTGGCGCCGGTAATCTGATCAGTTATCAATGATGCTACTACAGGGCTGTCAGTATTTACATGATAAACTATACATATGACCTGTATTGACGCATACCCAAGAACTAGATCTAGGCCAGGTGGAAGAACTCATGTAGTTCAACCGGGGAGGTACCATCGATATCCTCATGATCCTCCGTGAAGCATTTATTGTGCTTTGGTTTGGAGAAGCGTGGTTGCCGGCTACACATATACACGAGGCGAACATTTTAGTCCTCAGGGGTAACAACGCATCTGTGATAAAACTTAAGTATGATTTAATTGTACCTGAGGATGATTACTGATGTCCATGTACGGCACTAACCACTTACCATTAGGTTTGCTACCTTTATACGATAAAAAAATCTCTAGAAATATTTGGGTATTTCATTGCTCTAAGAAATTTTAATCTCTTGATCTCTCTCATTATTAAAGAAAAAAAAATTCTCTTCAGATATTTATCGTGGTTGATTCCACTGACTGACTTTCCTGCAAAAACTTGTGTGTTTGTGTATAAACTAGTACATTCTGGTTGACGCATACAAAGATAAGTTGGTTTAATTGTCGCCCACTAAAATTATCTGAATACGAGTATTGTTCAACGCTAATCGACATTCTTTCCACTATGTAAATTTTGGAGGCATTGGCATCTTATCTGTTTGCATGTTTCATTCCTTTCGACATTTATGTAGTATTTCAAGTTTTATTGAAGACGTCCTGGTCTTACTATACCGGAACGTAAAAGAATATTACTTTATTCATGTATCACATTTCATGTATGTTTTCGTTTTATTTATGATTCACATCTGATGTATCACCAATTACATATTATGTACAACGATTTTTTAACCAGGTATGTTACCTTTACAATATTTGTTACAAAATCGTGACTATTTCAGCTTTTTAGGCTTCTTTAATTCTATGCTGCCATTGGTACTTTTTGCGTACATAATTCTAGAAATAATCACTCATACAAAATTGTGACTATTTCAGCTATACAGGTTACTTTAGTTATATGCCCCCATTAGTGCTCTTTGCGTACAGAATTCTAAAAATAATCACTGCTACAAAATTGTGACTATTTCAGCTATTTGGGCTATTACAGTAATAGGCTCCCATTGGTACTCGTTGCGTGCAGAACTCTTAAGACAATCACACATACACTTAACAATGACATAAGCACAAGTGCACACAATTATAATTTTAAACATGTACCTACATTTTGTGCTGAATTCATCACTTTTTTATTGCATTTCATCGCAGTCGGAACAAGGCTTTTGAGTTGGCAAATGACAGCATAAAGCCAAAAATATAAATATAAATTCATTTTGTTCCACAAGTAAGTCAAGATATGGCTCAGTTGACAGCCGATGTCAGTGAGGCCAATCGGTTGGACGACGGCCACGTGATCTCAATTACTGCAGTCCACTTGCGACTTGGTTGCTACTTGTCCGTAGCAGAACGTATTGTGATCTTAATAATTACCTCTGTTCACTGACGCTTCAAATCGTTTATACAAGGGGGCTTGCAGATACAAATTTTATTGCACATGCACTTACAACAATTTGCTTTGCATGAACCCCGACGAGTGCCCTAATGTTCGATGCAGTTCTTAAAAAAACGTAGCGTTCGAGCGATATGGTCAATATATAGAATACTTTACGTTACCTTTTAATTAAAGAATAAGATATTATAACGGAACTTAGAACAAAGGATGTTCTCAATTCGTTTGTATTTATATTTTTGGTCAATATTTTTTCCGATTCCCTAAAAATAATGAAAACCTAAAATTACATTGTTACCAAACGATGAATAATCGAAGGTGCTATAAATAAATACTATTAAGGTATAGCAGAAAAACGGAACACAGTTTTACACAAGATTATGGATGGTGAAATTCATATAAATTTCATACATGCACATTACACACTGTATGAATTCTATAAACTACAAAATTCTAACAAACTGAATAAAATATGCGATAAACATAGACAGAATAAGAAGAACATATGATGATAAATTATAGTATAAAATGAACATATCTCCAAAAATCTAATTTCTCTCACTTATTCCAAGATATAAACAAACAAATAGATGCAATATTACTGTGGTTATGTTAATTTAAAATACACGCTAATACCACGGCATCTGGTAACTAATTCTAAGCCTAAGCTATCCTTCTCGTCATGAAAGAGGACATAAAAAACTGACAAACGAACATTTATTTATATTACACGGCACTACGGAACTCTTAGTGCTTGTCCGTTTCGGACTTCCACTTTTTATATCTCCACGTTATTTATTGTCTATTCACAAAAACCATCAAATACCATTTTCAATATAACCACGACACGTAACAGGAAGCGGCCAGTGTCACGAGCAATTCCTAACAGACCCATTCAATGACCGCCGACCCTCGTGGCGTGACGTCATTCGATACAGAAACTGCAATGATCAGTACATAATACCTACATATTTGTTGTTTAGCGACAAAAGGGACAGATCAGATAAAATGTTTGTAAATTTTCAACCAAATGTAATGTATCTTGACAAATCTATAACTGAGAAGACTACATTGTTTGTTTCACAGATAACTTACTCTGAATCATAACTTTATTAATTAGATTCAAATATACAAGTAATTTATCTCAACTAATCCATTCATAAAACCATTACTAATTGTAATATATTCATTGTTTTGTATGTTAAGGGGAATCTTTCCCACTTTCTTTTCAATATGAAAAACACATTGGGAAACGGTGGTAATAATTATTACTCGTCAACTGTTTTCGTGAATTATCGTTCCGCCGAAAAAATAATCGTTGCTCTGTGGATAAGGTCTCAATGAAACATGTCGAAAGAGAAAAATAAAATATATTATACATAAACTTCACGCTTTGGAACAAGACTGCATACTTGTTTAACTCTATGAAGTTAATTTTACCTCAAAAATTAATTTGACTAAATATATCAAATATATGTGAAGTCTTCAAGTTTGCACAAAACAGTTTATTAGTCTTTAAGTTTGATCAAGTGACATGAAACTAGTGTCCAACGGAATAGTTTCGAGTTAACCCAAAAAAAGAAGAATTAAAAGAAATTTATTACACTTTGAAATTTGCTTATGATGGAAAAGAACCAGTGGATGAGAGGACTGCCATGGTTCAAGATCGTACAAGACTATATTTATACGTGGACGAACTTTAAAACAATCGCCTGCGTTTCATCATTTTATTGGATAAACATGTCTCAGAAGCTAAAAGTAGAATTTACTTCGACCTCTATAAAAAACCCTCTAAAGGCCGCAATACACAAGGCTAATAAAGTACAAACACAGCATGTTATGGATTTCAATATAAAAAAAGTATATGTACAAAAATAAAATCAGGAAACAATAATGACCTCCAGAATGAAAGAGTAAATTTCCTAGTAGTTAATGGTAGTTTAATTTTAGAAGATCGTGGTTCGAATCCTAAAAATATATTTTCCAAATGTATGAGAAAAAAATCTTAGCATGTAAACAAACCTGCATGGTTTAATGTTTTAGAAGCTTATCAAGTCAATGGATATTTACCAACATTGTGGGCTATGATCTAAATTTTAATCTAACAGTGACCCGTTACTGTGTCACCGAGGACAGAAATAAAATAACACGACTAAATTAAAAAAAAAAAATAAAGCTTAAAGTATAATAAAAACGTTTCTTTTCAGAATATAGAAAACTGTTATTTGAACAGGCACTATGTAATTAGTTTAAAAAGACATTTTGACTATTATAAATATAAGTTCTTATTATTTAATAACATAATTATATAATATAACAATGAAATAGAATTTTCATTACATAGAATATTCATTTAGAACTCCTTACACATGTTTATACTTTGATTCACTATGCTTTATAAAGTGACATGTTTATAAACACACTTCTTTTACATTAATTAATTTGCGATGTACTAAGATAGGCATATCAGTGTTTCAGAAAAACTTTATGTCCATTCACGATTTACTTTTTTGAGTAACCTTGTGTCACAGGCATAACTCTAAGGTATCTTGTCATACTATGTTATCCGGTTAGAGGAATTGCTTAAATTCCTTTAATTAATTATGGGATTACAAAATCCATTAAAGGTAAGAAAGTCATAAACATTGCGATGTTAATAAGGCAACGGTTCAAAAAGTACTAGTTTGGAACAGAGTAAAAAACGGCCAAGTGCGAGTTGTACTCACACGCAAATGATTCTGAGACACTGCGCAATATTCAAAACCACATTATATGTAAAAAAATTGATGTAAGTAAGACAATTTTAAATTTTAATTTAATTTCTAGTTTCTAATTAATACAGTTCAGTAACATGAAAGAACGACTAAAATACCACTTTGTTTTCCTTTATTATTATTGTATGGTTGATGTCTTGGCAGTAGTATAACATACTTTGCAAAAATCAAATGTTATATTGTAAAGATGCAGTATTGTGCACCGCAGGTAATTTTAGCAATTGCTCCTTTGTTTCGGTATGGAACCCTAATAATTGTTGATCCTATACGCTGTGTGACACATTTTGTATATTCTTAAATCTACATATGAATTCGTAAAGTTTACATGTTTTAAAATTTTGTGATCTTTTAGTTTGCCTAAGGCAAGTAATTACTGCCAAATAAGTTTAATTTTTAGCACCTGTAAATATTTGTGTAACACATGTAAGGATGTGCAAGAACACGTTCGAATAACATTTTTATTGCACCAATTTTTTGTGTGCCAGATTTAAACCACTATATTTATTATAGTTATACTTCACAAGTTAAGTGTTAAAATACTTAATTTAATTAGCCATCAGTCGCCTGCAAAACGCAAAAGCGTTCTTATACAGAATATCCAAAAATTTCACGATAATAACCAAAAGTTAGTGACTCAGATAATTAACCTATATTTAATTTGGATTGCTTACCATCTGTAGCCCTTGACGTTAATTTGGACATCGTGTAGAGGGTAAAAGAAAATTCATCAAGTTGAATCGTTTTACGGTACTCATTAATGAATCTTAAAGATCATGAGATTGATAAGATACAAGTTAAAATGCCGACGCGTCCGTAAACGAATGCAAAAACAATACATATTGTTGTTTTCATTGTGTAATAAATTTGTCGAAATGTTTCTTTCGAGGTAGAAACTTCTGCCAAAAATAGCGAGACTGGTTACATATATAGAATCGTTTATTCAAGATGAGAACATTTGTGTAAGATGAACTTGAATTTGTGTATTTGTGAAACCTCTATAACGTTAATGTTGTTGTCTTCAAAGATAACGTTGTAATGTATTCGAAGAAATCCAAAATGATGATGTTCGATAATGTAAGGACTCCAGCTGCGATTAATCGTGATTTCATGAGAAATGCCAGGTAATTTATGAAACTAAAAAAACTTTATTTATATGAAAAGGAAAAAAATAGAGAGAGAACAATATATTATAGGTACTGAATTGATATATTACAAAATAATAACTTTATTTTACTTTATACATTACAAATGTTTTTGATGTTTTTTTTTATAATAACTAGCGGACCCACCCGGCAAATTGGCCCACTGGCAATTGTATATGTATAAAGATTAAAAAAAATATAATTACATAAAGCGTAAAATATTATTTTACGCCATGCTGCACACAAGTTGGTTATCTATAAAATATATTCAATGTTACACCAATTTCTGCGTATGTCATATAATTAATTGGTGTACGTTTATGGTAGCTATTAAGATCTAAAGAAAAAAAATTAAAATACTTTACTGCAATCTGAATAATTATTTTTAAATTAACGATGTAGAAGTTTTATATTCTCTTTTTTATTTACACACTGTTCTCGATTCTTTGATTGCTATTTTAATTGTGTCCATTACTGTCAATCAAAGTAAAAATTCAGTTTTGGCGGCACTAAATGGCATGTAATAATCTGTCCCCAACAAATATCCATATATTTTTACGTTCACTTAATGTGAACTTAAAACTTGTATTATTCTTTTAATTTATTTTATAGCCATTCTTAATACTGGATATTCTTAAACTTGAAGCATTCTTTAATGCAATTTTTAATTCTGTGAATGATGGGTTTTTCCACGTTTCTCATACACATTTCGTTTTCTTTCATTGAAGAAGTAAATGAAGTCATATAATAAATAGTGGCCATTATCGGCCTTGACCACCCTTACTAGACCCCAAATACATAGATCTAAGCCTATCATCATCGTTAGGTCTGATGATTATCCTGTTATATTCTATTTTTGATGACTTATGATAAGATGGACAAAACGATAAATTTAAAGAACCAAATGAAAATGAAACTTAAGTAAAGTAAGAGTTACATTATTAAAATGAAAAAGTTACCTATATAATTGTAACAAATATCTACCTGAGACTAAAATGAACAAGGCCAACGATGTTTAGCAAACATCGACTAGGTCGAGATTTATTGCAACTAGTTTAAATTTACAGCGGCAGTGAAAAAAAAGAAACACTTACTTGATGTTTAAAAATATAATTCTATTAATACGCGATATTTACAAGAAACAAATAATTGAGGCTACGAAGGAATTGTTAAATAATTGAAGATGTAATTTAAACTTTAAGTATTCGGTAAGATCAAATTTTCAGATTATCAAGATCCTGTTACGTATTTTATTAGACCGATATTCAGGAAATCAGGCTGACTTAATCTATTACAGAAATTAACCTAAATTTTATATGATATATATTTTATGGATAAAATCCTTTCGTAAATATTACATAAAAAAAGGTGAAAGAATAGGCAATATCATTATGTTTATATGATACCAATAAAGAAAACAAATAGAAGAGGAATGTGACGAGATGATGATTTAAGCTTAATATAAAAAAATGGTTGTATTAAATAAAACTAAAACAAATAATGCAATTATATCTGATTCTGTGCATAAGTAGAACGAAGCAATCATTATCTTGTATGAATAATCTACTAAGGTTTACAGATGTAACAAAACAGAGAATGTGTTTCAGTAATAACGACCATGATGCTACATAACTGGTACTTTGTCCTTTAGAAAATACTCTGAAAAGGAAATAATATGCAACAATAAAGTACTTTGTGAAGATGGCAAGTGTTCACAAAGTACTTGTAGTTAAATCGAAAGAGAATGTTTATGACAAGCATTAAAATTAGACGTTAAGAAACTTTTAGAAAACATATAATTTAAACTATGCAAGAAGTTGAAACACACTTGAAGAATCTCTGTGAATCTTCAAAATCATCAATTTTCAATAATTTGCATTATAACAATGGAGCAATAAATTTATTTTGTGTTAACTATCTGACTGAAATCACTGAAAAAATCATGTCAAAGCTTCCTACAATTTTTAATGAAAGTGCTTATTTATAAAATATCCTTTTACAGCCGGAAAATTACAAAAATGTATGATATTTCATATTCAACAAAAACATACTTCAAGTTCATTTAATGTTAAAGAATTACAGATTAAAAAGGTATTGTGAAAGTTATGGACAATTTTATTGTTTCTTTATTCACAACACAACTGTTAACTTGTCTCAAGAGCATCGCGTGATTTTAAGAGAAAAATTTGCCGACAAAGCGTTTGTATCCGGAGCTTTCCATTCCAATCACGCTGAATATCGTTCCACGTAGTTTCTACTTGAATAAATTGACTTCAACAGTCGTTTGTTTCAAGCCTAACCAGTTAGCATTCGAGTACCGGAATAAGACCCTTAAATCCCTCACATTCGCTCGTAAATATACTGCAAATTCGCCGCTAATTGTGAGTAGTGGTATATGAAAATTTTTTTGTTGATTCCTAAGACTTTTTGTTGGTCAAAGTTGCTTGCGTATTTATAACATCTACTTAATGCAATAGGTGTGTTTATGATCAAGAATTGCGTTACCTGATTCATATCACAATACTTTAATGCAAATAATGTGCAAGTTTTGTACTTGTATACATACATCTACGATGTATTCGTCTTTAAATTTATCTTTACTTTTCAGGTTGCAGGAAGAAATCCTATTATTATATATTCTGTTTCGTAGTGTACGAAATATAATAGAGAGTAATTATTCCTCTTCCTTTCATTTATGTTCCTTTCACCATAAAGGGGTAGTTTTGTAGCGTAAATACTTTTCCAGTATATTAAAACAATAAAGACATTGAACAATAACATATTAAGATATTTTCTAAACTAAAGATTGCACAAAATATCATTCAAATTTTGCTATAATAATAATTGATCCAACAAGACAGAACGAGGTTAAACTTTACAAAAATTGATTACGATGTCAATTCGATAACGATCTAAAATTTACCCGAACTTCGAAACCAAATTTAGCTGTAATTAGCAACAATGGGACATCCGCAATAAGTGGTAATGCTAATATCCTTATCATCCATATATATCCATTTATACCATACATAGACTTAATATGTATCTTTTATGTATGTACAGAAATGAAAAACTTGGAAAACTACACTTTAAAATGAATATACGAAATGAAGGTTATATTAATCTTATATTAACCTAATGAATTTTTTTTCGTAATATATACCACTCTTACTATTACTATACACATTACCTCTGTAAATAGGGACATGAGATCTAAAACAGATTGAATGCATGGTCCTTGTGATATAACTACTTGGGTATCATTATAGTAGGTACTTGTTGAACAATAAAACTCACTTCTCGGACACTCTTGAATCTCTTGACACACATTTGTACGATTGAATCTTTATGACAATGTTATGAATTCTGAAGCATCCTTTGTTGCTATTGACGTGTTATTTTTATCGTTATTCTATATCTTACTATCATTCGATTTTATTTGCCCATCACTAACATTAATATTGCGTAAACCTAATTGCATTTTCTTATTATGAATAGAATCATAATAATTATGTGTAGGGCAAAAATATTTGTAACCTTTTGTACACAAAACTTCTTTGCTTATAGTATTATTATTCTCGTTACACTCTTTATCTTACTAGAGAAAATATTTATTTTATAAAAAAGACCAATTGGCATATTACTGTCTATTTTTAAAATTGAAATAATAAAATCGTTGTTAATTAAGCAATGCGTATAATTTTATTAATTCTATTGTATTCTATGTATTTCTATATCTAAATCTAAATATTATTTCATAATATCCTATGTTATCTATCTTATTAGCAAAAACCGTCCATATTACCTATGCTCAAAGATTGTATTTGCATACATGTGTTTATTTGTGGCAGATGGCGGTCGTAACTGTCCACTAGATAAAATTTGTTGACAGTCATTTATTCTATTCCTGCCCGTTCTGTTTCACAATACCCCTCATAAAATACGGACGAGAGAGGAGTAACAAGCCAGTAAAATTACAGGCATAAAAAGTTTAAACTTGCAAGACACACACTAGTAAGGTCAATTTGGTAAACGAGATTTCTCTCATTGCCATTTTTGGGATACGACAATTGCTTCTTGTGTGTTAATTTTTCGTCTTGGCGAGAGTGAAAAGTTTATGTTTATAGTTTTCCCAACGACACTAGATAACTAGTAATATAAAAAATAAAGCCAAAAACATTGAAAATTGAAGTTGAAAAATCCAAAAATTGTAAATTTCAAAAGTATTTTCAACTTAATTACTTTCAGCCTTTAATTATATAGCATCGTGTACAATTTCATTGCGATTTCTCCTTCATTTATACCACCAGTATGTGCTATCTTGAATTAATCTACCCTACCATTAGAGTGGACAGACTAAACAAATTACGTAGTCTTAACCATTCATGTCTGTTCAATACAATTTATTGACTGACATATAGACTAGATTTATGTTATTTCTGATGATAAAATCCTCTTGAACCCGCTCAGATTAGGACAACTGTCAATGAAACGTAGATATTTAATGGCCAATGAAACGATAATCATGCTAATTTCAAACGGTTTATGCTAGGTTTATGTCTTTCGCACACAATTTTATTACGTGTGTTGGTCTGTAAGACTTTTATCTGCTAAATTTTAATTGAAAATAATGTTGTAAGATAAACGTTTCAAGACAAGTTAAAGACAGTTAAAGATCATATTATTTAGTTGAAATGTAATAATTATGATCAGTTTCACAAACCAGAAGCTATTAATCTACCTACGCAGTAAGATGAAGAGAATAACCAAAACCAGAAATTGATGACTTAGTTTTAAATATTCCACTCCTATCAATTATTACTGTCGATATACCTTTTATATCTCGCAAAGTAATCCCTGCAATAATCTTTCATCAAAGACGATTGATCAATATACAAATGTCATGCTATATATCAATAAAGTAATATGTTTATTCGGGCGGAAAGATTCAATCTGCTCTCAAGTTTTCGAGACACTTATCTGGTATCCATAATATAATAATCAAAATAAGACCATGATAAACTTTAACATATAAAAATTAGAGACGAGCAACTTCACAAATGACCCTAGTCATAAGAAGTCATAGAAGGAAGTACATTGTTTAGGACGGGTAAAAATACAAGGTTTTTTATGTTGGAAATGCTATAAAAAAGCTGTAAACTATTCTAATTTCAATGATAACATGCAGCTTACGTCCCTATACGTGCGTGACGATAAGGCCAATCAGGAAGGTTATCTGTTCACCTTGAACCAGCAGTTTTGACAGTGTTATAGAAACTCTTAATAGATGTGTAATGACATATGAAGTACTGGCTGTTTATCTAGATCCATCATTTAGTGGTCACGGTAATCTATGTACTGATTTCTAAAGTTCTTAATCGTTTTGGTTTCGACATAGATTTTGGATGTGAAACTTTGTAGAAGTCTCTAAAGATCCTATCCTATAGATTAGGGTCCTAAGTCAAAGATAGATGGATAAATTTATATGATAAATTACACTTTAGTTTTTTCTATTTAAAAATATTTTTCAGTGTAAAATAATGAGCCTTAACTAATATTCTTGTCTTTTATAGAAGAAATCTTCTAGATTGTAGCAGTTGTATTTAATAATGACTTAAAAGAACTACTGTAACCTCTTACAGTTGTTTGAATTTGGAATCGTTAACTTAACCTTTCTGTACTTTGTTTTGAATTCCTGGCCCCCGGGGCTATATTCGTATATACCTATTAATGTTTGTTCATGGAGTCTGGTTTGAGTTCTCCTTTATTTACTGTGTTCAGAATATTGGCATTAAGCCAGCACTTATATTAGTAATTCTAGATCAGAACTATTCTAGAGTATCTTTACATTTAGTTGTACCTCTATTACTCAGACATTTACCAAATAAATGAGTACATTTGTTTTATGTTGAAAGGTATATAAAATATTATTTAGAATTGATACTATTATATTTTTAAGAAAAAAATCCTCATTATCCTCTTAAAAATCTTCCGTGAAGCAATTATTTCGTTTTGATTTGCAAAGGCGAGGTTGCCGGTTATACTAACGAACGAGGCGAATAACTTAGTCGTCCGGGGTAGCAACACATCCGTGGTTAACCCAGGTTCGATTAAATTGTACTTGGGAATGATTACTAATGTCCATGGGCAGCCGAGACTACTTACAATCAAGAGCATTGCAAGCTCGTTTGCTACCCTTATATGACAAAAAGACGTGCGTGGTGATTTCGAATTTGCGTAATTTCTTACCTGTTTATTTGGATAAACATGTCGTTGGGGACACGAAATTACCGAAACTAATACTCCCGCATCTTGCGCCTGCGCATACTAATGGCCAAATTGGAATTCATGGTGTTATTCACACTATTATGACTCTTTTGGGCAATGGTGGATTAAGTACAGTCGTGAACCGAATGTAAATGCGATTAAACTATCATGAATAAATTATTTTGTGACACATGTAGATCAATATGCAAGTATTCTTCCATGAATAGAAACCATTGTACATTAAACAATGTAAATAATGATAATTTGATATCTCTACTTGTGAAAATCTTGTATTTTCAGATAAAACTTAAATTTAAATTCAAGATATTTAATAGTGAATTACATTTACATGTAAGGATACATTTCTTTAAAATTTTCTTTTTCTCACCTTTATTTATTGTTTAATTCAATCTTTAATCTTATTTCATCAATATCAGTACTAGTACTTCTACTATTATTACCAACCGGTTTGTTATCTGGAAGAAGTTTTTAAATAAACTCTTTAGATGCCTATTTATCAAAGTGTTCAAAGTAGCGTAGTGGGCGTGCTATTTACAAGGAGCTAAACGATGCAAATGATATCTTAGAACAATCTTACGTTATTATTATACATTCTTTACGTGAACACTAAAAAGTGTTGTATTTTTTTTCATATAAAACTTAATTATCTTTTATAAACCTTAAGAAAAAGTTGTTTAATAATATTTGTATGAAATGTAAAATAACAAGTAATATAATACAGAAACACAAAGTCCTGGAGGAATAATTTGCGAAACACAGGATACCTAATACTATGTTGACTGATTTTTGCTAAGTAGGTAATACTTAAACCCATTTTTACTAAAATCCTATTAGTTATCTAGATATGTACATATAAAAGGCAACTGACTGACATATCAACGCACAGCCGAAACTACTGTACCTAGAAACTTGAAATTTGGTACAGGGGTTCCTTCCATGATCTAAGTGAGCACTAAGATAGGATTTTTCAAAATTCTAACCGTAAGGGGATTTCGACTTCTACGCGGACGAAGTCGTGAGCAAAAGCTAGTCTTACATATAATAAATTAAAATATTTGAATAGCACACGAAATAAATTTGTTTTTCAGTATTTTTAAGAAGGTAATAAAAAAGAAAAAAATACATGAAATAAAAAGATCAAATTACATGAGTTTTAGTATTTGCCCGCCATTATAACACATGATGACATTTCATAATCAAATTGATTATGTGCTGTCTGAAGGAGGTGTCAAGTGTCTCCGAAATCGGCGTGTTTGTATGAGGAGAGTTATGCAAATGGAAGAAGCTAGGCAAGTATGTCAGAACCGTGCCATTTGGCACTCGATACTCTCTGCCTTATCCATTAGGGATTTGGTGTGAACATGTGTGTTTGTGTGTGTGTGTGTTTATACACACATCACATGATGTAAGAATCGCAAGTGTCAACCTTTTACGGTTCATACGCCTATATGATAGACGAACAGACAAACGTCCAGAAAGCTGACCTAAAAGACATGTTAGCACGCTATCACTTAACTCCAAAAACACGAATTTCATGTTTTAACAGTTTCAATACGCCCTTTGCCCTTCCATTTTGTATAATGATCGAGCAATTTGCAGCTCCGATGATATTAATTACGAAATGAAAACTTGGATCGATGGTTGAATCGTGTCAAAGCATAATTTCCAGAGGAAAACACCTTAGCGTGAGATATTTTTTATTAAAGGTAATAAATGTAGGGTGGAGTTAGGTACTTGTTGGAAAAAATTATCGCTTATCGCTTTTAGTTTCAGTCTTAGCGAATGTGAGTAAGTGAAGAGATGATTTTTTATTTTCTTTATTTATGGTTAAAAGGTAGCAAATGAGCATGCAGTCCACCTGATGGTAAGTGGTCACTGCCGCCCATGGACATTAGTAATCATCCCTGCGTACGATTACTG
>DWNR01000371.1:0-20645 GCA_018250455.1 Polygonus leo | reverse complement strand
ACAGTAGTTTCGGCTGTGCGTTGATATGTCAGTCAGTTAATCAGTTTTGCCTTTTATATATATAGATAACTTATTACATACTTAATATCGCTCTTCACATTTAATATTTAGCATTCAATTTCCTTATCATATACTCTAACTCTAACTCGATAAGTTGTGATCTTCATGTTATTACTTACAATCAGTAAGTGATCACTGCCGCCTATGGAAATTTGCTACCGACCCATTTACGATTAAATCGTACCTGATGTTCATAACATAAATCACGAAGGATTTTGAGGATGGTTGTACCTCCCCGGTTGAGCTACACAAGTTCTACTAGCTACCAAATATTATTGATAGAAAAAGAGATCGATTCCCGGTTAACCAGTAAAAAAGAATGATGAATTTTAATATCTGTTCTGGGTTTAAGGATTTATGAAATCGTCTTAGTATGTATCCATGGCATGCACGTAGAAACTGTCACAATATAATGTTATTGTTACTTAACGTTTATTAAAACGAGAAAAATAAAGTAGAAAAATAATTCACAGAATCACAATAGTAGGCCAAAAGGAAGGATATTAGTGAAAGGACAGTAATATTTTGAAATATATATTTTTAAAAAGTTACTTTATTATTTACGATAGTGAAAATTTCGAGTTTTTTAATCTTAATAGTTAGCAATTACGATTTAAAAAAAATGAGGCAGAAATACGTTAATTTTTTTCTTTTTTTTTTAATTTTTAGTGTTTGTTGACATATCAGCCGTAGCAATACATATTATGTTACAAATATGTACCTATAACGGTGTAATAGATATATCCGTTTACTTGACGGATTTATCTTCATAATTTCGTTGCTAAACTGTGGGTAAGAAACTCTAAAAAGTAACAAATTTGTCGTTTCACAATTGTTTGCAATAAAGTTTGACATGAGATTAAAATTCCGCAGACTGTCTATTAATACAAAATCCGTCATTGCTGATAACATTTATTATTATTTATTATCTGATAAAATGTATGCCTCCATGCATTATAGTATATTCCTTTAATTAATTGCGTGATTAATTCAGCTTTTGCGAAAAATGGTAACTTATATTATGTAAAATGGTAATATTCTATAATTATTTTTATTTTTATCAATATCTATAAGGAATTAAGGATTTTGTACCCAAAGAGTGCCAACGGGATTCTATTACTAAGACTCCAATATTCGTTCGTCCATCTGTCCATTTATTACAAGGTTCAATACCTGAATGAATCGAGGCATTTGAATTTTTTTAGAGTATGTACTTCTGTGGCCGCGTTATAAACAAATACTAATAACGTGAAAAAATTAACAAGCTCCTCATACGATAAGCCAGAATTGTTATTTTTTTAATAGCAATAAAGAATTAAACTTTTTAGATAGTATTAGAAAGCTGATGGTGGTAAGATAACCTTTCTTGTGCGAGTCCAATTTGCCTTATGCCGCTTATTGGAACGAAGTTCCTTATCGCGCGGTACCCTGGCTAAGGGGGCTAAGCGAGCGTCACGAAAAATCCTCACGACACTTTTGCTATAGTGCGCAGAGCTCGGAGAGGGGGCAGGTCGAGTATAGGATTCGAATTATTCGTTCTCTCTCTCTCTCTCGACAGTGACAAGCCACGCGACGCGCGCATCTGCTGTGTATGCGTACATTGTTTTGTCGTGTTCGTGTGCATGTAAAACGAAAGGAACTTCGTTCCAATCGAATGTCTCACATGTGACACCTCAGACATATTTTTATTTATTGTCTTTCGTTCGACCTGACGCACTACCTTATCAGCTGCTGGACCGACTCGTAGATACTATCAGGCATCAAGCCCTCCTTTGAATCCTTAATTAGTCTTATGTAGTAAATCCGAAGATCCAAAGTTGAGTGCCGGAATCTTAAACACTAGACTATTGCATTTAATACAATAATATCCTATAACGTATGTACTTGTTGAGATATAATTATATATATAATTACATTTTAATATTTTCTATTTTTTTATATTTTTTTCATTAAACCATTTCCTGACAATAAAGAACACATAAAAGAAAGATTTTATTGGTGCAGTCGTTTGGAAGTTATGCGCGTACAAACATTTCAGTGATTAATTTTTATTTATATATAGAATGCATCATAATTGCAGTATCGTATTTCTGTCTCTTCTTATCCTTCATCATCATCACCATCCGCTATTGTCCCACTGCTGGGCACGGGTATCACAATGAGAAGGGTTTTAGGCGTAAGTCCATCGCGCAGGCCAAGTGTGAATTGGTAGACTTGACACACCATTGAATTTTTTTGTACAATCTCTTAGGCGTGTAGGTTTCCTCTTGACTCCCTTACCGAAAATCAAGTGTGATCAGTTGTTTTAGTTTAAATACACACGTAATATGAAAGAATTAGAGATGCGTTCTGGGATTTGAACTGGGACCCCCCGGGTGCAAGGTCGGAATTACAACATACGATAAAACAATACCTAGTCAAGTGGTGTTATGTTTTTTTAAGTACAAGCCCAAAAATAATGTAGCATGTTGCGGGACAATTAAAAAAAATGACAAAAAAGAACCATCCAAGCGACATCCATGAGTACAAAAGAATTATAAATAAGAATCAAAATTTTTAGGCAAAAGTTATGAACATTTGCAAACTAGAATTGTATGTATAACACATAGCTTATTAAACACTTAATATTATTCTTCACATTTAATATTTAGCATTCAATTGCCTTATCATATACGGTATCACAATATTATATAATGTTATCTTATCATTACACTTTAAATATTTGTTTTATTTTAATGGAGTGAGACACAAATCAAACTTGGTTAATATTGACAATAAATATGACAGTGGTCTCAATACTGGTAGCTACGTAGGAACAATACTGGGCAGATATTACGTAGTAAAATATACTTTATAGCACAAAGGCGGCAATGTAGCAAACGAGCATGCAGTCTACCTGATGGGAAGTGTTCACTGCCGCCCATGGACATTAATAATCATCCCCAAATAAGACTGAATTGTACTTGACGTTGACCACAGATGCATTGCTATCTTAAAGGACTAAGATGTTCACCTCGCGTGTAAGTGTAGCCTGCAACTACACCTCTTCAAACCGAAACACAATAAATTGCTCAACGGAGGATTATGAGGCGGAGGATTACGCCGGATGGTAGAACTACATGAGTTCTACCATCCGGCGTCAATGAGCAGGAGTCCACCTAAAGTTAAGTGGATACTATCAGCTAGGGATAAAAATTATTCAATAGTTTCATCTGAGTTTAACCATATGAGTTTTACCCTGTTTGGGCAAAAGTTAAATAATTCCTTAATTTTCCTTAAAGCAACTTCTGAATTTTGATGTCTCCTAAACATCAATTATAGATATTGCCTAGTAGGAGAGTAAGCCACTGCCACCATCAACTCCTTCGAAAAATCTTAGTATACAACTTATGTAGTTCTCATCGCAGCTGATCGGAATTGTGTTACTATTGTAGACTGACTTATTTATTTATTTATTATTACCTTAACCAGTATGGATATACCAGTTAGTCTAATCAGTATTCAAATTTGGTTACAATCAATATCAAAATCAATTAAAAAGAGAATATTATTTAAAGGACTCTTAAATCTAAATTAAACTATTTTAATAATGATAACAAATTAACAAAATAATTTAAATTGCTATAAAATAAGGAAAAAAGAAAATACAAACACAAGCATACATCACGCGGCCTGACCCTCTGACTGACAAGATCGTCTTCCGTTGACTGACTTGGTCACCTCATGTAATTAGTAAGTTATTATTATGTATGTGATTATCTACCATGGGTAGGATAAATAGAATATTTCTAAGTTACAAATGCATAATATTGTATATGAAATTAGTACATAAGAACACTATTTATATTTTTTGTACTATACCATAGTAAGGTCCAACAGTATTGTTATCGTAATTGGCAAATTTATTTTTTATTAACATCATTATTATTGCTAATGATAGAGATATTTTTTATTAAAGTTCAAGGTGGTTTTTTATGTTAGTTTCTGTTTGAATTAAATATGATGACTATGATATGTATGTTATTTAAGAAATACATTTTCAAACTTTATTATTCTGCAAAATTCTATTTTTTACTCATATAGACACACTGTAGCTGTCACGTGTGCTCTTTAACGGGCCATAGCCATTCTGCAGTAGAATTACTTGTGTAACTTTGTTTTTTAAAATAATGCTAGTATTTATTTTCCGCCAGCTTTTTTCTTACCACTTATGCCTAAGAGAGGAACTCGAAGCCGATGAATGAATAAATTAATTATCTTAATAACTAACTATTGATGTATGACTTTCATTTCTTATATCTAAATGCTTTAAAATTGATAGAAATATTTGATTTTGAAATTTTTTTCATTGGGCAGCAGAATCATAATCATATTGCATCCAGTAATATTTTCTAGGGCATCCTTTGTAATGCAACGATAATAATTAGTTAACTAAGCAATTCTCCATTTATGCAATAATAAAATATTTGTACATGAAGTGATAATTTTTACTTAAAAATGAACTCAATTGCCATGTACTAAGATGCTATTTACTCTTTAAACAGCATCACAGGGTAAGTTAAGAGGTAATTATAGAAGCATTATTCTTCTTATTGTTATGTACCATAGAGTTTGTTTTGTCACAACATAATAAATAGGTATGATTATGCAACTCCTAATTATTATTAAATATGTCAATAACAGTTTATTATGTCTATTTCCTGATATATTTACTATACCTATGTGGTACGAATTTGTTCAAAATTATTATGTTTTTCATGACTCATGTAAAAATGTTTTGATTTTTTTTATTTGCGAATTCATACTTATATCGCTTTTGTAAAAAAAATCACTGACAAGTTCAATGTATATTATTTTACAAGACCATAACATATTTGGGAACTCAGAAATAGGTACATAAATTGAACTATGACACGAAACATGTACGTTCTAACAAAGTAAGCCACTTATTATGAATTAATTATTTGTACAAAAATTATACACAGTATAACACCTTACACCCGTTTAAAAGCGAGACACTACAATTTTTTTTCAAACAAGTATTTTCAATAAACAATGTGCCTGCTTCGTATCAACAAGGAATCAGTGCAAAAACAATTTTCTAGAAAATAGAAAGTTTGCAAACTTACCAATGTATTCTGATATCCCAACCCCGATTCATCGTCCGACGTCTCCTCTTTGTTATTCGGGTCCTTCATCTTGGAAACAGTTCCTCACTTAAACAGTTTTAACACAGAAAAACTTAAATTTCAACGAAATCTACGCGAGCAAAACTGCGAGCGAAATTTGCGCACCAACACTCCCGCTTTTTTGTTTAACTTTTTAAAAAAACTAAACGACCAGCTTCGGCCGTGTCAGTGTCCGGCCGTATACAGCCATCTCCCCATTCACGGTCCGGTGTAACAAGATAATGTGTAATTGAATAAACACGATTTCATGCAAATTGCTTGTGCGCCAACAGGAAACGCTAACACACGTTCAAATAAGACACCATCCAGTGACCGACTGTCACTTGTGTCTTGTTAATGTTTGTAGATTGAGAAATATGTCAAACAATCAGCCGTACGGTGACAGTTCACTGTGTACATAAAGTTCAAAATACCGCGCGGAATCCCTTAACCATGAACCAGACCTTACAAGTTATCTATTTACTACAATCGCAAACCGAGCGATAAATTCCTTAGTTTACAAACACCTAAATAAAGCAAAGAGCCTCGTTACAATACGAATTAAATACGTCACCAGTTATTCCGAACGCGACATTTAATTCAACGACGTTCCGTTCCGCAGTCGATTTCGCGAATGTATTTAATTCAGCTTCGTTGGACACAAGTATTTTGTGGTAGTACATTCTGTTTGTGATAAAGTTTTATCAGAATAACAATGTTATTTGGTGAAATCATGTGATTGTTTTTATCTATGATGTTAATATTGTATTATTCATGCCTACGTAATATTATTTTTAAAATGAAGATAAAAGAATAATTGCATTTAAAATTGAATATTGTTATATTTCAGGTGTATAGTACGTTTGGTAGATATCCTTTTAGTAAACTACTAAGTTAATATAGACAATTAAATAATGAAATTAATCAAAAACAATTATTAAACCACAGTCGGTAACAAATTACACGGTAAACTATATAGAAGCGGAAATAAGTAAAATACTACCTACAACTGGTACTGGCCATGATTATGTGGCGGTTTATAAACAAAACATTGAGTATTTTTATAATGGTCATTGTAGACTCGCACGTATGAATTACTCACTCGGTCACTACATATAAACACAGGTGTTTTAAGTAATAGCTGTTACAAGAATAACACTTTATTTACGCTATTATAGTGCAATAGATCTTACAATTATTTTGGTTTTGTATCTAAAGGATACCAACAGGGCTTATTACATATTAAGACTTTATTGTCCGCTCGTCGGTCCGTCTGTTTGTCATAAGCCTCTATCTTTTGAGACGTAATCTGAGGTTCCTATCTCGACTGCTTG
This sequence comes from Polygonus leo, assembly GCA_018250455.1. NCBI lineage: Eukaryota > Metazoa > Arthropoda > Insecta > Lepidoptera > Hesperiidae > Polygonus > Polygonus leo. The sequence continues at coordinate 14,083 of DWNR01000371.1, read as the reverse complement.
CCCGTTTGCCGCTTCTGCGCCTGCTATGAATATAATCTATACCTATATAATAAAATTGTACGATACTGTAATTTGAGGATATTTGAGAAATTAATTGGCAGTCAATAGTGACTGCCGATAGAAGTGAAAACTTATAACTAGTCCTATGATCCACAAACCCATAATCTCTATCATTCAAATGACAAATGGTAAAGTGAACACAATTTAACAATAACACCGTATAGAGATTTTTCTATCAGTGAGTACTTGTTTGGTGAACTGTACCGTCCGTTACAGCGTATAGTTGCGCGAGAGTTAAAAATTGCATCTGTACTCCTTTCGCGACTGTACGATGGGTGAGTTTCGGGATACAGCACTGTCGCTGTTCGCGTTCAATTGGTTCTTGGGAGCGTTGCTCTGGAACAAAACGATGTAATAATTGGTAAATAACTAACACGATTTGAGTTTACTTGTTAAGTAGTTACAAGAATTTGCAATACCTTAAATATGGTGGTGACGCATTTCCATTTAATTTATCCTACCTATCCTTGTTATAGAAGTTTTCACTTTAAAAAATAGTAAAATAGCATACTTAGATAATACGTGAACTTATAGCATTAAAGAGATTTCTTCCAGGCGACCCGTCATCATTGATCTTAACTTAGAATGTGATTTACTACGTTCAAAGTCAAGGGCAAGGTTACGCAAGTTCACTTCTTGCCCTTTTTACTATTGTTGAGAGGATTAGGATTTTTTATTGCTGATAAGTGGGTACGTATGACTACCTACTATCCACTATTTAAAAGTCAGCGACCTACTATCGCTGACTTTTAAATAGTGCACCATATTTACCACTTAAGGTGCATCACAATTTTATTGCAGACAAACTGTCAACAAAATATGAGCCCTAAAAAGGTCACACGCACAAGGTAAAAATGTATATATTTTTGATGTGAAAACTTCTATAGACGCGTTACACGACTTTGGGTAGGGGAAAAAATTATGGGTTCACGTCAGCAACATGCTAATGCTTATAGTATATCTATAGCGATGAGTATAACTATGGATATACCTATTTTTAACATAGAAAATGAACGCGCAGCTGTCTACTTACGCGCACATTTTTATATTTTATACTAGTAAACCTTGCAGATGTTTATTGAGCGAACTTCATTCTTTGGCAAAGGATTTAGTTCCATCACATTAACAGCATTTATTCTTACTACGTACTTGCAAGAGGAGAGCTTCTACTCCCGTGGTAATCTTGAAGTGCTGTAACTTAGGGTTAAACAAAAAGTTACGAAAGTAACTCCCTATTAACTCATAACGATTGGGAGTCACCCCGGATATAGGCGACGATGACTTCTTACCATCAGATAGCCGGACTATCTTTACGCTAGGTTTAGATATAAGAAATAGGGCTTCCAAAAAGGAATTTAGTTGGATACAAATATGGATAATAACAATAGGTACGCTTAGATAAATCTTAAGAAAGCCTTGTAAAAAATCTACATAAATTGGATATTTTTTACGCACAACGCGTACCAACTTGCCTGAATAGATTTGCAACTCATGCGTATAAACTTGAGTAGAGAATGGAATTCAATCAAGGTTGTCTCCGAATCGATATTTGGGATAAGAAATAGACGCATTGAAGTGCCTACACTTTTTTGAAGTAACAAGTAATACTTGATGTCAAAAGGTCATTACCCTACTGAGAGATTTTTCAGAAAGCTGAGTGAGCTGTATTGATTTTTTGAGTTGTAGGTGTAAGGTGACGACACTTATAGGTATCGAATTATTTGCCATTTTACAGAAATCAATGATGTTTTTTATCTTTACATATATAAAAGCAAATAATCATTCCAACGTTAACTCCTTTCATGATACCTTCAGTGTACTAGGGTGATACCTTCAGTGTACAGTGGAGTGTACTAGGGTGACTTCTATAGATTAAGGTAAAACAAAACGAAAAAGCGGCAAAGTTTTAATAACCTGGCACCCACCATACGACATATTCATAGCTTCTAAACGCTGACGCTGAAAAGACAGATTAATATGTACTTACTCAACAGTCAAAATCCCAATTTTCAACTCGAGAATTGATCGGTGACGAGAATCATCAGCTACTTATTATGCTACATAGTAGAAAATAAAACACAGACTTGAAACAAATAGTTATATTTCTTTCTTAGCATAAATCAACTGCATTATGATCTAGAATTTGTACGGTTAGCGAAAAATACATGTAATTTAATTTAATTTGTAGGTTACAATTAAGCTTGTAGCGGAGCTAAATCTGTATTTATTTTTATAATTTTCATTTTTTGTGTGAGATATTTATTTTCTTCGAAAAATTCAAGAAAACGGAATTTATCCATGTTTACCTATAAATACCTAGTAGCCATCATTCACTATATTTAATCGAAGCAATTTTTTTACAAATGTAGTTGCTGTTGGCCCTACTGGCCTTTACAGCTTCACCGAGCGTTTAAGGCGAGCCCACTAAGGGCTTAGCCGGAAAAGAAGACCTGGGTTAGAAAATCGAAGCAAGTAACAAATAGGCACTATGTACGACTCATAGCCAAAGTCAGGGGGAGGTAATGGGAGTCCAAAAAAAATTAACAAAAACTTGAGATTGGATATCTTTCTAATTTACTATATACCACACTCTTCGATACACACATTTTCTGTCTATATGGATGAAATAAATGTGTCTGCGGTACTGTAGTCGAACTACCTTTTTTACTTTTATCTTATTATCTATTCTCTGGATATTCATTATCGTGTTCATAATTCAAGGTAAATAAACAATAATTTTAATGTACATATAATGTTTTTATTATATTATATTAAAAAGTTTTGACTCGGCGAATGGCTTTGAATCACTTTTAATTCAAAAACTGATGTATCTTTATAACGTTGATTGGTTTAAAACAAATTATATTTCAAAACGCATTCAAAGTGTGGGCCAATGAATACCACATATAGTTTTTATAAACTAATATGCAGATATTTTATTATGTCTGGTTTTTAAAGCATGACTTAATTTTTTTTTAGAAGAAACTGAGATTTTTTTGGAATATGGAAGGAGTTTTAGGTCAATTCTTCCAATCTATCAAATATTCTTGTGACACAAGGGAATAATTTCTTGTCGCCAAGAATGACATCAGAATTAGATTAATGTTTCAATCATTGTAATTCAATGAATTTACGATAATCATTAAAATAACGATATTATCTGAAGTAGTAGGTATTGCATTTAGTAGGTATCCTTAAATATAGGATGTAACAGATTATTATTTTGCGAATAACTCCACGTGATTTGATATCTAATCGGATTGAATCTTGATTGACACCTTTTTGCTACCATACAAATTTATCTGATTACAGAGGTCACTGAATTTTTCAATAAACATATGAGTAAGCTCTGTAGTCTAAATTAGTATTTTACTAAAAATTTTACATCCATATTATGACAATTGCATTATTTCTTCAATCATTCTGTTATTTCTTTCCATGTATTTCGATCGGTGATTCTTAAATCCGCTCTTGGTTAGACTTTTTTTAACATTATTAATACATGTTTTTATATATAAATAGATAAATGTTTTATCTATTTATATATCTATGTATTAACATAATAACTTTTAAAGTTTTATCTTCAGTATTTTGGTCTTTTTCTGTTGTATATCAGGGATTTTGCGATGGCATGTTTTAATCTCTTGGATAAGCATCAAATAGTAATTAATATATTACGACATACCCACTAATAAAATTTCTAGCTAATTCTCTACCGATAGAGTTGTATTCACTCCACTAGGCTGGCTCTATGGCTGTTTTGGGATTGAATTCACTCCACTAGGCTGTCTCTATACCCAAATGTAATAGTACCTATTTATAACATTCATATAGGTATATTGTAAGCTGAAGGCAGCGGACTAATATTGATACACATGTTGGCTGTCACTTGTGTTCTTTATTGTGCCAATGCTATACAGCACCATGAATAACTTGTATAACTGATTTTAAAAGAGTGCCGGGAGTTTTTTTCCGCCGGCTTTTTTCTTCCGGTCTACCCTAGCCTAACTGGGGCGCTCAAAGCCGATGAATGAATGAATTATTATTATTTTGTCTGACTTTCATTAAGCGTATGTATATACCTTATAATGAATAAAAAGTTTTGAATTTGAATTTGAATTGAATTTGAATTTGGAGGCGTGGTTGCTGGCTATACTTAAATGCGAGGCGAACATCTAAGTCCTGAAGAGTCAAACTCAAGTACGATTTATTCATACTCGGGGATGATAACTAATGTCCATGGGCGGCAGTGACCACTTACCATCAGGTGGACTGAAAGCTAATTTGCTACCTAAAGACGATAAAAAAACAATATCTTGAGCAACACTACCATTTTTAATTACTCAATTAATTATTTTGACTCGAATCAATCGCAACGACTACACAAAATGTACCAATAAGCACAGCGCATTGTGAAACTTCATCTTGACATTTAATTTCCTGTTAAAGTTGTTTGTCGATCCATCAACACTGAACACAGTTTACAAGTGAATTTCTAATAACTGAAAGTTTTTAATTAATTATAACTAGGGGCAGTGCAGATAAGTCTATGCGATTGTTAGAGATAAATAATAGAAAACTAACAAATTATTATTTACTCTCCAAAGTCATAAAAAATCTAGGAATAATAACGAATTTGATATGGCGTATCTTACTAATTCAAGCTGGTGTAACCAACCGCCGATTCACCTGTAATTGTTACAGTGCAATGTAATTTTTTATCCAAAACCCAATCGAAAGTTATACAATCTTTATACGAGTACGATAGTTAGTACGATAGGTAGATACGATAGTTTAAATCTAGATTATTTTTTTATTGGACATTAAACTAGTTACTGGCCGAACAACAGTTTTTGTATGTTTATTGCTATACGTATTAAAATGTTATTTAATGAGACGACAATAATGGCACCGTTAAAAATTAACTTAAACTTAAAGATTTAAATAAAATACCGTATAAATGCTTCAAGATGAATATCAATTAAAGATGTAAGAAAATATAAAATAACAATTCGAATTCGAATAATTCGAATAATAAACTAATCTAAAACACGAAATATTTAAGCATAAAATGAACATGTACATAAATTGTGTAAAATATTATCCATTATTTGTCAGACTTGAGATCGGTTTTAAGCCCATCATACGTCAAAATTCAATTTCCATAACTGTAGGCTGCATTTAATTTAACGTTATAATGGATGTCCCCAGGCACATGCACTGTAGACTGAGAATATTGTAGAAGAAAATTATGTGCAAAAGATGGAACGCATCAATATCAATCAACGCATAAATATAATCAAATTTGAGACATTGTTCAATAAATCAATCAATTTTGCCAACTTGTACAACGAGTAATTCGACCAGCGACAACTATCATAAACCTTCGTGAAGCAATTCTTGTATTTTGGGTTTAGACATTTGCCATGGAACATTTTAGTCCTTAGAGATAACATAAGAGATAACGCATAATTATGTCAACATCAGGTGCAATTTAATTGTACTGGGACTAGGCAAATTTTGATTATTAAAACAAATTATATATGAGTATTTCACATTTTCCAAGAAAAATAATAGTGATTCTCGTACCACTGAAACGTTATGGAAATTTTAAGCGAATGTGAAACAGCAATTCCTCTAACACATAAAATAGAATACGATAGTTCAGCGAAACTCGCCAAAGCTTTGATCTGAAATAGATTCGATTAAAGTATCCTTGTTCCTTTAAATGGTCTAGGCCAAGCAACAAATCTCAACAATACAAGACAGGCTACAATAAAAGAACTGTGCGTACATAGCATCCAAACGCAAGTAACCAACAACGAGGCGACCTTTAAAACTAAAATAGAAGCACTGAATCAAAAGGCGATCTGGATCATTATGCATCCCGATGCAGAAAGCGGGGAGGACAACACGCAACACGATGATAAATAACTCCAACCAGATAAGTTACCTGCACTTAGAATTCAAAGGATTATATCCCCTAACAGCGTGAACATAAGAGCCAATGAAGGATATGCAAATGTTTAAGTCAGCTTGTTTCTTGGGTGATGTTTAAGCGCCCACAAGGTACCATCGTAAACAATTTACAAGTCTATGAAAAATAACCGGGCGAGTGACGTGAACACGGATTCTGATTCCATTGTTTCGATCTACATACTTGATACACTGTGCTGATATGGAAATCACGAGCGACATTTAGCGTTTCGCTTGGAAAGGTGTAGTTGCTAGTAAGATTTACACAATAGGCGACCAAATTCTGAGGACTGTCTCAAGATTAGCAGCGCATATGTGGTCGATCTCAAGTTGAATCTGAATATAACACGAGGTTGATTAGTGATTACCCATGGGCGACGGTATGACTGACCATCAGCTGGGCAATACTTCCGTTTGCCGTTTCGCATTAGGTAGGTACTATTTATAAACCAATCTTATCATTAACACAGATTTACACTTGATGGTCTTAAACAGTCAATTCGATGTTTATCTTAAATTTCAGATTCACGTTATTGAATAAATAATAGACAAATTTTCAAATATGTAATATTAAGATTGTTAGTAATTCGCTTCTGAATGACAAAAAAATTTTGTCGGACATATACATACATAGTGATGTTAAAACAATATATTCCTCTACCCGGAGAAAAGATGAAGAAAACAGATGTAAATCAGAGTATCATAAAAGATCAAGGTCCGAGTGATTATGTCGTTCATGAATATATGTTTTAAAACAATGAATACGAACACGTGATGAAGTAACTCATGCGAGATATAAATCTTAGGCTTCAAGTGGTAGCTATTGAGCGAGCTTTTGTAATAATTTATTAGTGTTCCTGGAATATGACGTCCAATCTGAATCATGCGATATTTTATATGAGTATAATATTATCTACAAATTACATATCACCTTGATCCGAAAACTTCTTGATGTCTTAGTTTGGGAACTTAGTCCTCATAACCTTTTTATTATAAATCATTAAATAGGTTCACATCATTATTTCATTGAAATGGTTTTGTTTATATTTAATCATCATAAGAAAAATGTACGTTTCTTATATTAGAATTGCATTAAATATTATTATTTTACACTAGTTTTAAATGGAAATAAAAAATTGAATGCTTATCTTTTTATTACATAAAATATTAACTTATTCTATTAATGTGAAAGTCGGTTACGTGGATCTGGATTTTTTTGGATACACATACACAAAAGGGTAACACATAATTTTTTAACCTCCAAAATTACATAGCTTAATTAATGTTTTTAATTCTGATATCCATACAGACGAAGTCACAGGCAAAAGCTAGTAATTACACAACAATCTCGCTTAAATTATTGTTCAAAATCCTTGGCACATTTCGCATTATATTCCAATTCAGATTATCTTAAGCTAATGGAAAAATAATTGCTAGAAAACTTTTCCTTCTTATGATTTAAACAAAAATAAGTAAGGACAACAACGCCGTAATGATGCATATCTTTTTACCAAAAGCAACTTTCACAAGTCTAGAGAACAGGAAAAAAGTCAATCGTAAATTCAAAACATATATGCCTCGAACTATGCATCAGAATGTCACGATGCAAAAAAAGTGATCGAAATTCTTTGCAAAACGGTCAGTAAAATCAACAATGGATATCCAGAAGATTCTATGCTTTATTACCACGGTAAACAAGATTCAGTTTTCTCCGATGTATGTTTAAATATAAAAATTGTTATTCTTTCGTGAACACTGTTTGCGCATATTTCGAATATCAGTGATATTTCGTTTCTCAATACGCCAATTCTATACCATATTGGGTGGCGAGGAATCATCAGATTGCACTACTGCACTATGCAGTCATTAAATGGAAATAAGGTCCCATTTAATTATTTACATTCGTCGTTTTAAAGGCGACTTATACAATAACTATATAATAACTTAACTACGCAATGTATTCTCGAGTTCCTTATCGGTCAATGGAATTCAGTCTCGATTATTGAACGATTCGTTAAAAAAAACTTACGTTGACTGTTTTGTTAACATCCAACTGAGTTCTCTACTCATAAAGAGTATGATATTGTATAGGTTATTAATATTTTGGGCTCTCAAAAGTAACTTAATTCTAAGAAGTCAAGTTACAATGTCAATTAAATTCTACGTTAACCTTATCAGAGACGAGACCAATAAATTTGAATCAATATACACGTAACCATTCAAGAAATAATTTTCTCAATGCGATAAATCGCAAAACCTCCACTTCAGTGGAAAGGTATAATCATTCGTAGGTCTGCTTAATCTATCACTGGTAGTCAAGAGTACCTATCGTAATGACGGTGGAGTCGGGTCGCTATTAGTTAGTATGATCCAATTAGCGGAGCTACTCTCGAAGGCAATTGAGATCCGATCGATATCGAGTCAGAACGACATTGAAAGCTCGTGTTAAACGTGAAAAAATAACAACTCCACGAAAATAAACGACTACCCGATATCCGATTGTGAATTATTTTTTTAATTCATTAATATCGCCTTGATTCATGAAACGGGCGAACTTGTTTTTCGTTTTGGAAACCAGAGCGTGACTAGTCTCGACGTTTAAGGATATTGTTCGGTATACTGACGTAAGCTTAGCGCGATACGAGAGCAAAAACTTCTCGCCTCTGTAAATTAGCACAATAGCTACCTGAATTCAACAAGTGAAACAAGCGATGGCTTTTGCCAGTTGGTTTATTGGCGATATCCCGAAGGCGATAAGCGCGCACGCTCTGGGTCGCGTGATATGCCAACTGGACGTCGTTGCTGCATCGCTGCGACCATCTCTAATGATAAATCCTTACATTTATGTACTAATTGCCTAATTTAAGTTGGTCAATATAAAGAATATTAGAAAATTACGAGTAACACATGTAACGAAATAAAAATAAGTGATAATTCTTGAAAATATTATATCAAATAAAGATTAGATACGTACTAAGGATTCTTACACAACATCTAAGTTATTGGCTACACTATTAACTTCAGCTACATTTTCTAAACGTTCTATTAGCGAAAGATATACTATACACGGTATCCTAGGATATTCACATAGAATTTAGATACATAATGCAGATTACATAAATATCATTAACGGGGTAACTACAGATGATATACAGGCATTTAAACGAGAGAACTCAAGTAACGAGAAACAATATAATAAAGCCTCGCTACCGGTTAATGCTTGCACGCAAAAAAGAAACCACCTGCGCAGAAGACATTCAGAGACTCGCCTAGCTGACAAGTCATTGCTAATTGCCACAATAAAAATCGTTGCGGTCCATAAATCACTGCGCGAGCATTCGACAATTTCCCTTAATTGGTCGCGTTTCCCAATCGGTTGGCGATTGTGATCTGCGGTGCCGTGTGGGGCCGGCTAGCCCCATGCCCAAATCAGCACCGCGATCGCCCTGACACTGACCGAACACGAGAAGTAATTAGCACCGATCGGACCACACACGACACCGACCGTACAAACCGCACAGTCGAAACACAGGCGCCTTCGTTCAACTTTCATCCTCGGACGAAGTCTGGGTCGCATGAATCACGAGTCGAGACGCAAATGTATCACCTCGAACGACTAGTGAAGTTGACATCGATATAAAACAGCCCGGCCAATGTAACTAACATTGTAACATGACAGGAACAGTGCTGCGAGGAGATTTTATTCCGTTATACAGATTGTAGCGCCAATTGTAGAAGCCGTTCTCACGTTTAGAATATGGATTTAATATTGATACGATTCGAATGTACGGCGGTGTGACACGATATATTGGTAACAATAGCTGAAGTCGTACACGATACAAACCTTACTTCTCCAGATAAGGATAGAGAGAGAACATTATACCTTTAGTGGAAACGTGACTTTTGCAAAAGTATTCTTTCCAAAGACTCGCTAATCATTATTAGAATGTATAGTCTTGTTTCCTGGAAATGTTTCAAATTGAGCTCCCACCAGTCGATCATCGGAAGACACGATTCCTGACGCAACCAACAGTCGCGTTGTTCCCAACAAATTGCATAATTGGAACCGAATTTATCAGTGAAAGTGAGGAATCGTTGCACGAAGCGTACTAATGTTATACCCCTTTAATGATAGATGGTCTCTCCGAACTGTGGCCCCCGCCGTAGAAAGCTCAAGTATTATTTATTATTTACGAAGTCCGAACCATTGTTGGTCACATTGAGTAATTTACGATGATGCTCGCTTGTCCGTCGCGGTCACAGTCGGTTAATTACAAAACGACTTACTTCGATATGCTGGAATGCATACCTTTAAAACATCAACCACACCCAATTACAAGGACGTAAGGTTCATTATTGAATATTAGTACACTTGATCGAACTTTTGGAACTGTGAATGAATTCATGTCAGCGAATGGCATACGTCGATTCCGCGTGCCTAATAATTTTGATTGATGGGTCTTTAGAAACCTAGACGTTTAGCAATTTTTCCTGTATTATTTGGTGATATGCGGAACTAGTGTGACTGAGAGTTCTTTTGCTGTCACTTAAGTAATCTTCGCAGATCATTTAAAAGTCTTCACGATATTCTAATTCTAAGTAAGAGTAAATTTGCTCTAAATAATGAGAGACAACAAACACAAACTTTCAGAACAAGTTTGCGATATCCCGAAGGGCACCTTACTTAGTTTCGACACCCAGATTGCCCTCCTTTTGTTCGGAAACATTTAATTGGCAAATAATGAGCGTTGCGTGTCTAAAGGGCGGTTTCGTATTGTACTGCGCGAGCGGCCAGCTTATCTAGATCTCTTTGACATCCAAAGGAAAGCACGCTGTTTACACACGACTTAACGATACGATATTTTTTACGTGCAGGTTGCAAGTAAAAATTATCATTTTTAGAATTTTCGTGTGTCATTTTGAGCATGATAGTACGCGCATCACGTAAAAACTGTTGTACTTAATTGAATGCGATTATCGCAGTTACTTATTGAGCGGATACAATGTTATCCCTTCGTTCTTGATCCATTCTGACAAACAAACTGCCTATAGTTTAATATAAAGGCTTGCTATTTTTTTTTCTTGAAATAACATTAAAGCTACTTGTTTCTGGAAACTTTTTCAACCTGAAGCCGGTTACTGCAAAACACCCAACATAAAAACTTCGTGTCAAAACTGACGGATCGCAGGCTGTCATTATAACAATTTTGAAATTACCCTGACGCGTGTGCCAGTTTAGAAAATTACTGGGTTGTTCCAAGGTTCACCATTACGATATGAAAGCACGAATCTCAAGTTTTAAGATCACCTTCGAGTTTCGACATCATCGTACTAAGTTAGGAACACATTTGCTACAGCAATCATACATTGTATCCGAAGAAAAATGTAATTTTAAAGAAAATTAGCAATCAGAATAGTTTAATAAATAATATCATTACTTGTAACGTTCGTTTGTTTTCCATACAGACTGGATGAAATTCAGGGTATTACTGGAAGATTTACTTTTTAAATATTGGAAGTGAAGTTGCATATTTAGGTAGCATTAAAATTTTATGGACCTCAAATACCGTCAGTCTTACTTAGGTCAGAATATTACACCAGAACGGGAATCACATACAATAAATATTGAGAAACCACAGTACACGTACAAACCGATATTTCATATTTTATTTTCAGTAAAGTATAAGCATAAATGTTAAATACGTGACCATACATGGATTTATCGATAAGTATCGATTGTAAAACATTAAACAAATTTTATTAGCGTGCAATTACCGTTGTTACTTTACGTCCACTTAACTGAAGGCTACGTGGATTTTAATTATATCAGTTTCAAGATCAGCTTGTTATCTTCAATGTTACTTATTTTTAAGTTTACGAATTGATACAATTTAAAAATTAATGACTTTATAGTTAGCATTGTCATTTCCATTTATGTGTAAATTTGGGGTTACACAAGAAGGAGGAAGTTTTTGACCCTTGATTTAATTTCATTTTGTCTCTAAGATGTTTAATAGTAACTTTAAGCTATAATCACTAATTCTTTACTAAAAATCTTACTTGGAAGCCCATGATTTCTTAGTTAACTATCTGGAAATACATTACATTCGCGCACAATGCCAGTGCCTTAACGTTCACAATGAACAACAAAACAGAACACTTTCTACGCTACTCGATCGGCAATAACAATAAACAAGGTTACATCACCTGATTCGTATTAATGCTATCAATGTAAAAGCAATTAAATCTCTTGGGTGTTAATAAAATTAATGCGTTTGCTTCCAACCATTTCCTTTTACCGTTCTGTGCGAAATTTTATGTATCGGAATAAGCTTTCAAGCCCTTACTGGGTGAGTTTTTAAATAACCTTTCTTACTTAGCGTTTATCTACGTTACACATGGGTATCTATTTGTGTAGGGAAAGTCATAGTTTATTAACCTAATAAGCGTTTACCGTAATGAATTCATTATGTATTGATTAATTCACTGAACCTAAGTAGCACAATAAAATGTGTGTACCTACTTTAAAGATTGCTTATGCTATTATATTCAAATTATATTGGCCAATGAATTTTATACGTAATTTTCATCGCAAGTATACCAACAATTCAGTCGTAAATCATAAGATTTGAAAGGCGATCGAGAGCGTTCCCGTTTAAGATAATTTCATTGTTTTCATAACAGGGTTTAATTAAATTTTAATTAGTTACGTTATTTATTGAGGCGATCAACTCGCAACGAAATTAGTTGCGGACTAAAGCACTGTTGGCGATCTTTTTCAAGCGTAACAATCAAGTAGATGAAGGTATTCAATATGATGTATTAATGTAATAATTATTTTTCATATAATCACATGAATAATCAAACATAATTTTATTGATGTGACAGCTTATGTAAATTTTGTTAAAGCAAACGATACGTCAAGTGCGATACGTAAAAAACGTCAACAATTATCCTATATGATTATCCTAATATCTAATGTAATAAAAGCTAATGCTTATCAAAACAAATGTATATTTAGTTGATGCATTAGCATAAGAAAGTACTTTATAGTTAACTAGCTGTGCCCGCGGCTACGCCCGCTACCCCTACTTTATGGGGTTGAATTTTTATGGCCTAAAACACGGCCGGGGATCGTCTCGACAGATTAGTCAAGTTGGCATCAAAATCCGTTAAGCCGTTTTTACGTGATGCTCAGTCAAATAAACAGACAAACAGACAAAATTCTAAAAACTGTTGAAATGTGTTCTGTTGTCGATCCTAAGTATCCCCAGCCAACTTTTTTTTGAATATATTCCATTTACAGACTTTTGACCCCCTTTAGCTTTATTATATGTATAGATGCTTGTTTTCAGTATTTTTATCCAGTGTCTGTTATTATTAATTACATTTAATTACTGGTAATATTTAAGTATTCGTTATATAAGTATAACCAGACCAATCGAGATCTAGGCAGCCAAAATCAATAAAGTCAATTATGAGTGGCAGCAGATTGGACGATTTCAACAGAAAACAAGTTTTTCCAATTTAAAACCTGCACCGATTGTGTTTATTGTGAAATATCATTGAAAAACTCAGAATATACAGAAATCCGTTACGCTTATTACTATAAAAGTACACGAGATTGACGCGTGAATTACCGCTGGCAATTAATGGGGCAATTATAGGCGCCATTGAAGTAGGTATCTGAGAGCACAAAGCCGGCTTGTTTCAGATTTCGCTTATAAAAAGCTTTATTATATAATAAAATTTCACGACGTACGTCTTTTTGTAAAGGCATATTAATAGAAAAATATTTACACACGTGGAGCCAGTGTTTCTAAAGGGAAGATGTTTTGTTAAACTCAAAGATACATTCATTATTTTTCCTTATTTTTCATTGATTCATTTCAATATCGTTTGTGCACTACTACTAGACTGCAAAACGTGTTCTTTTGTACAATGGGCATAGTGAGTAATTCTAGATCTTTCTTTTTTTATTATGTAAAGGTAGCAAACGAGCATGCAGTCCACCTGATGGTAAGTGGCCACTGCCGCCCATGGACAT
>DWNR01000370.1:0-20646 GCA_018250455.1 Polygonus leo | reverse complement strand
TGCCATTTGGCACTCGATACTCTCTGCCTACCCCGTTAGGGATTTGGCGTGAAGATATGTATGTATGTATGTACATTTTTTATAATTGTGTTTAAATTGCAATATTATAACTATCATACACATAATTATTTATTTACAAAATGAGATTACAAAATGTTTGTTTAAAAAAAATAGAAAATTAAAAGTAAACATAATCTTGTTGACGTTTGACGTATCGAAGTTGACATGTTTTGAAACTGAATTTTTGTTGATTTGTTTTGAATATATTGTCGATGTCGTTAAATAGTGGAAATTAAATAAAATATAGAGTTAATAAATCATCAAGACAAACTTTTACTAAAGTACTGACGGGATATCTTTTAAAAAGTCAAATATTTATTTACATAAAACATGAATGTACCCTTTCCAGTTTTGCATCCCCGATTGTTGGATGCTAGATGGTTTAATGCAGACAGTCCATGTGACGAGGAGGCGGAATTAACTGCTCTAGAACAAGCTAATCAACAATGGGTAAATGTTATATTAAGCACAATATTTTTATGGTTCACTTCATTGCCAACGAGAACTTATTACTAAGACCTAGCTGTCCTTCCGTCCGTTTGTCACTTGATCCTTTTACATTACGTGCTACTATGGCTGCTACAACAAATTTAATTTACCAGGTGGTAGAACTCGTCTAGTTCCACCTGGGAGGTACCACCGCCACCCTCATAGTCCTCCATGAAGCAATTGTTGTGTTTCGATTTGAAGAGGCGTAGTTGCCGGCTATTCTTATACAGTTATACACGAGGCGAACTCTTCGAATCTTAGTCCTCAGGGGTAGCAAAGCATCTGTGATCAAACTTAGATCTGATTACTGATGTCCATGGGCGACAGTGAACACTTACTCTTAGATGGACTGCATCCTTGTTTGCTACCATTATACAATAAAAAAAAATAAGTACTACATATGCGCACCAGGATATTCTGTTCTTTTTGCTGCTTGTGTTTGTATTATAATAGGTAGTCTCTTGGAAATTTAACAAAGTGTATTTAACATTTTTTTTAATACATGCCAAATATATTGTTATTCAAAAAAATATGTATGAAAGTATATTCAGTTGATCACAACGCTATCTGAAAGTACTGAACCCTCCATGTGTGAGTCGATTCCTTCTTGATTAACTTGTTAAATGTATTATGTTATATCGCATTGTGACTTGTGACAATATTTGAGCGTAGATGCGATATGTGTATTGGGTATGTTTTATTTGAGAGCAGTATATTCCTGATAGCAATCCACTAAACGCAACAATGGGATAATGTTTACTTCCTAATTTATTATGGTTCTCCATCTGAGTTATTCTTTTGTGATTGAAAAATGAAGATATCAACTATTTGTTTTAATGTATTTAGTATAATTAACAAAGTTACTACTAAAAAAATTGTTACAGTTGAGTTCCATTGGTCAACAATACATGAAAAGAGCTCCTTTGGGAAAAACTGAGCCTGAACCAATGGAGGAAGAAGCAGACACTGATGAAGAAGAAGGTAAAAATATTTTTAACATATTCCACTTGGTGTTTTCCTCTATTCATCTATCCATCAGCCTTTGCGAGCTTTCTTTGAGATCCATTGCTCCATTGCTGGACCAATTCTTCCACTACAACCATTTCTGGGCTCTCTGAATTCATTGTTTCTCAAGGACTTGGATGTTTGTATTTGAAATTCCTTTACATCAATGTTGAGCATCATCAATTGAAATGTGTATAAAGTAATTTATAATCAAGCAATATTTACTATCCATTCAGTTTTTTGGTTATAGGCAACGATGAGTCTGATGAATCTGAGGAATCTCATGATGAAGATGAAGAAGAAGAGTTGAGGACCACATACTCCCCAGCAAGAAATAACAATGAATTAGAACCGGATAGTCTTGATGACCTCAACGAGGCACCAGACCTCAATGCATCAGATCAAAGTGCTCTGTGGCCCCTGCAGTGATTTAATAAATTAAGGTTAAATTGATTTTTAAGGACACAATACACTTTTTGTTTAGTTTATTTGATCATAATGGTTTCCTAACTTTTAATATTCCTGCAGCACGAAATATTTAGAGTAAAGATATAAGGTTTAGTCTTTTTCTAGATCACCTAAATTAGCTTGGTTTTAATGAATGAATATAGTTATATTCATTATATATAGAATTATAAACAGTTATATGTTGATAATAATCGCTTTATTTTATGTGTCATGTAAGGGATAAAGTTGAAAAACAAATATTTAAAAATCAAAAAGTATTTAATTTAAATTATAATAAAATACAGTTATAATACTATTAATAATTGTGTTTTGCAACCTAATATATACTTGATCTTAAGCTTTAATTATATAACACTATCAAACCAATTTAATAAGTTATGTTATCACATTTTTAAAACAACTCGTGAAAGACATAAGTAAATGAGATATTCTCAGTATCAGTCATGAGTATTTTGTACTATGATTGCGATGTAATTAAATTAAAAATCACTGGTAACATCTATCACAACATTTACAACTCGAGTTAATAATGGTCTTATGTTGTCTTTAGGCACTTTCTCCCATTTGTCTGCCAAGCACTTTTCGATTTTCTCGTGAGTATACTTTTCACCTAGAACAAGTAAATGAATAAACATCAAAACTCAGAGTAATGAAGAATAAATTCAAAATATTCTCTTTGAAACCATAATTAAACAAGCAATCAGTATATTGAAACAATAAGAATTTTCATGATTCCTTATTTTTAGATCTCTTACAATGATGGAAATAGACTGGTCTGTCTTTTTATATATTAATTTATCACAATACTTACTTGATGTGTTAGAACATCTTGCCATATTTAATGTAAAAAATATTGCACTTCTCTTTACTAGAGGATTATATTCATCACAGTAATAATGAAAGGCCATTGCTAAAGTGGACGGCATTCTATCTAGTTCCTTAACAAGCATAACACCAGTTTTATCAACATCAGCTTGGTACTCATTCATTAGTTCCTTTTCCGTTTGTACTTGAAGATGCCTAGTATCTACTACAACATGATGGACGGTTTTCGTCTCATTACCTGTAAAAGATTCACATTACATCAATAGCAATATATAAGGTAGCAAACAATTTACTTATACACATAATACTACTCATTCATTTCAAGATGGCTACTACCTCTCATCCCATGTCATTTTAAAATATAAAGGGCCCCTCTGAGGTATGTTTAAAAAGATTTTATGCTACTGTTATAAAAACATACAGACTAGCAAAGGCAAATGTTGTGTTGTAAACATAAAAAATTGAGGCCTAAATCGAGATTTAGATTAACTCATCTCCCAATTTGGATCAAATAATACATATACTCATATAAAAATGTCGTTTGAAAAAACATTGTGAAATATTTTTTTTTATATATAATGTTGGCTTACGTAAGTATCTTGCAGCTGCAGAGGCTAGTTCGTTTACAAAGTTATTAAAATTCACTGGGTTGAAATCACTTCTATCACTGTTATATGCAAATATGAATGAACCAGTGTCCTGTCTTTCAAATATTGTAGCAACGCCTGCAAAAACATAAGTTGTTATCAAAATATACAATTATGTAAGGTACAATAGGCAAAGTGAAACATAAAAAATTTGGAATTGCAAGTATCATTCAATTTTCAAAGACAAATTTAAATTCATTTAGCCTATAGTGAAAGCTAAAAAAATAAAACTATTAACTACTTTATTTAATACCCTATGGACTGGAGTGCCAGTAGTACATAATTTTATGAAGTTCAAATTACTGTCATGGGCAACTCTCACAGATAACCAGTTGAATAAGCTGCAGTATGCTCTTGATTACTTTGTTAAATTAAAAATTGTATGTAACTAAAATTAGTAATAGTAACAATAAAACTGATATTGACTTAAAATAAATACCTGCTCTCACTTGAAGTATGGAGTTATCACTGATTTTGTATTTCTCACCAACACCTTTGACATCATTGTAAAAATTGTATTTATCATAAATAACCTTGTGTGACACTTCAGTTGATTTAAACAAATCACAATAATATATTACTATTCCAATAGCTATAAAGGCTACAGCTATAGTTGGTGATAAAAGTTTTGTCTGTTTACTGCTTTTATTTGACGATTGATGCACAGTTTTATGCTCTACGTTTCTTCTTATTTCTGACTGTGATGGACTATGGTGTATACCATCATTTCTACTCTCATTCATTCGACTTTGAGATGAGCTGTTAACGGACATATGAGAGTCGTTTCTGCTATGTCGTGCTGATTCATATTCAAAAGAGCTTTCGGATTCATCACTGCAAAGTGAATATGGTGAAAAGATTGCAGGGGAAGACTTTGAAAGCAAATCGCTGTAACAAAATATACATTACCAGCTCATAACATGGTGATGGTGTTTTTGAAATGTTGATACATGGTCATAATCATTTGGTAGATAATACTATAAAAGATTTGCATAAAGAAACTTACTTTTTAGCAATGCATGTAAGACTCAAATATCTTAAAACCTAATTAGAATTAGGTAGCCTTGTCCTCAATATAAATTATCCACAGATATGGATGAGATGCCTGTATATACGTATTGATTGGACCATCTTTTGCCATCACCCTAGGTCCATCAATGGGTTATCCTTATATTTATATTTTTGTTTCTTTGCATGTACAATAAGTTTAATTCATTTACCCATTCCATGCAATGAATTGTACAAAATGATATTGTATTGCAGAATTATGTTGGTGTCTCATGTTAGAAATGATTGTGTATTGAAACATTTTAGTTCTAGATGTTATTGCATAAGAATTGAAGGCACCTCAAGACATTGAACAGATATTAGAATGCAAGTATTGTTGATTTAAATAAAATGATTTTAAATTATGTATTGTTAAATAGTATATTAAAATAGAGAGACCAATAAGCATGACATGTTATGAGATGGTAATGATGTGCACTTCTAATACTTTTTGTTAATAACATACCTATTATCTTCTGCATTATGTGGGTATTTAGGAGAATATGAATTTCTGCGATAATTCTCTCTTCGTCTAACTGCGATAGGACTAGATGCACGAGCCATTTTGCTGGAAACATCACACATATTTTAAAATAAACTTAAATATTATTATTAAGAAAACTATTTAGGAAACCACTTTCTACAAAAGATAGAAAGCCAGAACTCTGAATGACAAACCAATCTTTTAAAATCTTGTTAAAAAAGATACTGGTTACAAACAAAACTGTAAAAACACTTGTAAGTACCTCATAACATTATCGACCTCATCAGTTCCTCCTTGTGAAGTATCACACGCAGTCAGACCACTCTGCTCCTGCCGCTTATGCGTATGCAATCCGTAGCGCCCCATAACTTCGCAATTCAAAAACGGACAGTGGGTCCCGTGACTGTGGATGCTTTTCCTTGCAGAAGGCTTGATTGAATCCCCCCCGTTCTGCAAACGTAACATTACAAATTTTTGTTGTTTAAACGGGAATTACAAGTTTTCAAGAAACTACTTTTATGTTTTGTATAAGCAAGCTTTACCTACCCCCTTTTCGGACACACTACTCATTAGGCGTAGGGTAGACCTTGGGCATCCTGTAAAGGCCCCAACAAAAAGAAAGGTATCCTTATTTTTATTTATAAATTTATGAAAAAGAACTTGTTTTTCGACTTATTGTCAATTTATGACAACATTGACATTTCCATTTGTGATTGACAAAAGAAAAGAAAAGTGGTCGTTCCATTTTACGTAGCGCTGTCGTTTCCGGTCAGAAGTTTGCGGAGCTGGGGATCCCTTTTTACCCACGCATTTATCAAGGGTCTGTTGCTTGTAATAAAATGCCCCATTTCCACCGAAGGCTAAGTTTCCTTGACAATTACACGCAGATGGCTGGGTAGCCCCAGAGTACCAAACCAAATTAAATATTAATTAGTGGACTTCACACACTCTTACTTGAGATTTTTCCAATAATGTGTTACGTGTGTGTGACGTGTAGAGGACTTCTTCCGATACCGAAAACAAAGAATTAAGTTTAAGGAAACAGGTATTTTTAAAAATCATAACGAGGATGGATCGTGTCCACAAAAATTATACATAAATAAATGGCTTTATTGAAGCTGTACAACATTATTACATACATATTAGCTGTGTTCGCGGCTCCGCCTGTGTGGAATTCGGTCCGCGTTCATATTATATTACATGATTCTGAAATAAAAGTATCCTAAGTTACTTCTTATTTTATTAGCTATCTGCCAGTTAAAGTCTCATCAAAATCGGTCCAGCCGTTCCAGAGCAAACACACAGACAGACAAAAATTGTAAACAATGTTTTTCTGGTATATGTATTATGTATACATACATAGAAATTTAGTAAAAAGCAGTTATATTTATATTATAAACAGACACTTCAATATTATTTATTAGTATAGATTGTTAAAATACAGTCTGAAGAGGCTCAAAAATATTTCAGCATCAATTGTATGATCATAATAATTTACTCGTCAGTTTTAAGTTTTACTAACAAAAATAAATTGGTCACGGTTATGCTGACAGACTTGTGTGTGCATATTCTGTATATTGGAACCCTTTTGGTATTTGGTTAAATGGGCACAATAATAATAATTAGAAATACTCTTATTGATCAGTACCCAATGGTAGGTAGGTAGTTAGCACCTACTGATGTCACACATATATTCACAATCTGCGTAGGATATAAAAAAAATGTAACACACAACAGCAAATTTAATTAATTGCAATATGATCAAACATTAATTAACAATTACAATAGCGCTCACACAGATCAGAGCATAATAATATAATGATAAATATTGTAAAATATGTTGTCCACCACTGGTCATTACGTGAGAAGTGCGTCGAAATACGGGTTGCGCCGGGTAGATCTCTAAAGAAATAGGCTCTTGTTCTTCATTTTTGCGAATCTTCTCATCAAGCCACGAAATGAAAGTGTAAGTAGGTAAAATGTCTACTACTCGTTTATTTACCGCATAGGCAGATGAGATTTCTTTTGAACATGCCGATGAACCTTTTACAACGATACCAAAAAGTTGATTATCCATAATGACTGGACCACCAGTATCCCTGAAGCAGGTTGGTACTTTGGTGTCAATACAGTCAAGATATGCCTCTAGTCTGTCTCCATCCGTGACTCTTACTTCAACTCCGACATATTGCAACTCTTTAGTTTTACCTACCTCAGCATTCAAACCATATCCCAGAGCTTCCAAGCCAATATCCCCTTTCATTTCTGTAACATTACTAAGATTAATCTTCGAAGCGATAGATTTATTATGTTTTTCGGTGTATATAATAGCAACATCTTTCATAGATTCGGCTCCAGTATACGATGGAAACTTCTCACTTTTTATAACATGAAGTGAAATTGTCGTGTCATCTTTTTTATCACTTGTCGCATTAACTAAAACGTAATTAATAGGTTGTTGTGAACATTTTGCCGTCGTCAATATCACACCATTAGATACTATAGACCCAGAGCACAGGTATTCATTTTGCTGAGACATTAATGCTACCATAAATGGAAACTGCTTGTATGCCGCTGATCGAATTTCATGCATTTGACTATTCTGTCTTCTTGTACACGTAACGTTGGCAGGTTCAGGTTCTCCTGGAATTTCCATGGATTCATCTTTTCCATCATCACCGGTTTCGCCATTATCATCTCGAATATCATCAATGCTTTTCTTTACATTTTCCGATATTGATATATCGATAAAATTGAAAAAAAATAAAGCAAAAACAAGAAAATGCATATAAATAAGCTTACTCTTCATTATCGAAATTTTCAGTGTTGGAAGAATTTGTAGTTCTTTTTTCACTTCTTTCTATTGTTTTCTTTTTCCCTAAACTTCACATTACTTGTGTCTAATAAAAAAGCCAGTAACATGGTTTCATTATTTTTTTAAAAGAGTTTTACGTTTTGTAAGTTCTACAGTTATCAGTAAATAATCTCATATTTAGATGTATCGAACGAATCATAGACGGAGATCTAGTCAAAATGATGAAAATCTACTACATTGAGATATTTTCTTTAACTTACATTTCATTACATTTATTGCAAAATAAGGATATTATTGCAAAACAATTGCAATTGAAAAGACTTTTGCTGAGTAAACTGCCAACCTTTGTCAGGTGGTAGAACTCATGTAGTTCAACCGGGGATTTTTACCTACTTATTTAACCCATGTCATTGGGTTAAATAAATTGGTAAAATGCTTTTTTTTACCAAAAGTCCCCATGCGCGGTGAGTGTAGACTGCTTTGCATCTACTAAGTACTTATATAGTTATCTGTGTTTGCATCAGGCAGATTGCAGTAACCCTAGTCTTATACTTAAAGGTTAAAAAAATATCAAGAAGTCTTTAGTACTTATATAGTTATCTGTGTTTATGTTTACTGTCATTGTCAAAGCAAGACAACGTCAACCACATCAAAGTCAAACTAAAAAAGTCTGAGGTGGCTGGCAATAATTTAAATCTGTCATTTCATTTTCTTGTGAAATAATTTTTAAAGTAGGTACTAAGTACATTTTTTGTTTCTAATATGTCTAAGAAAAAGGGAAACAAGAAAAACCAAGATTTCGATGATGAATTTGACGAAAAGAAAACTAATAACACGCTTGATATAACCTCTAAAAGTAAAGGAAAAGGTAAGAAAAAGGGCAAAGGAATAGCCGATTTCAGCGACGGGGAAGATGATACTCCAAAAAAGATTGTTTCTGATGACGAAGCAGACAGCAAACCAGTCAAAAAGTCACAAAAGAAAGGTATGTAACACATCTTTTTAGTGTAGAATTACAGGATAGTCAAAAGCCTGCACTCAAATAAATCCAAGTGTAAGGTATTTTTATTATTACTACCTAACAAATGGTCGGACTTCGGGATAGGTGCCACGAAGTCCTGCTAACGTGTCGTATTTATGTATGATTTAGTCATATTGTGATATGAGAGACGTAATTTTAGTCTGAAGTGCACCATAATGTAATGAACATTTTTTGTATATTTTAGGAAAGAATAAAAAGAAAGGGGGAGATTCTTCTGATGAAGAGCATGATGACAGCAAGTCAGTAGCAAGCAATACAAACAGTACTGTTTCAAAAGCTCCTGCTAAACAGAAAGGAAAGAAAAAAGGTTTGATCTCAATACACATATGATTTTTCAAAAAGTGCCCATTTTTTGATATTGATTTGTAATATTCTGAAGCATACAAAATCAGTATATCCCATTACTAAGTTACTATTACTTAAATTATACTTATTTCTTGATATGACTGATTTAGAACTAAGTGTGACACACACCTCATGCCATATGGTAGAGTGCTTGGTCTTTTAATAATTCTATTAATTATACACAAAAATATTACATACATTCCGTGTAGTAATACAAACGAATAAATATATATTGACATAAATGGTTCAGAATTTTATATGTTGTTGATAATATTAAGTTTTTGGTTTAACATATTTATCACATATTTATCACAGTAATAAAACTTAAAGAGAAATAAAAAAAACACAAAAGATAAATAAAAGAGAGTAAAATAAATTAAATATAAAAAGTAAAAAAAAAAATTCTGTGTAGTTAAAAAATTCCAGATCACATGTTTTAGTATATTTAATTTACTCAAGTCAAATAGTCATTTTCTATTAATATTATAAATTATGGTATTGTATTATGCTATTCTGCAGGTAAAGGCAAGAAAGATGATGATTGGTCTGATGGGAGTGATGTGGAGCTTAAACAGGTGTCAGATGAAGAAGTTGCTAAGCCTGTAAGTAAAAAGAAAGGTAAGTTAAATAAAAAGATTGTATAAATAATGTTTATGGTTATTTTTTACAAATCCTTTAATGCTTTTGTATACATTATCAAACAAGATACAGAATTTTTTTATATATTGTATCTGTGATCAATCTAAGATATGATTTAATTGTGCTTGGAACGATTATTGATGTCCATGGGCGGCAGTGATCACTTACCATCAAGTGTACTGCATGCTTGTTTCTTACCTTTATACAATATAAAAAATAAATTTTGTAAAATAAGAGGAATCTGATGGCACATGGTTATTTCCATTTATGAACATTTGTAATCAAATTTGATCAGTATTGAAGTCCTACTTGTCTAATTGTTTACATATTAGTGTCAGCACCTATCAAACTATCACATATTATGTTATTTACAATTTTCACTGTATATTTCAATTATATCATATAATAATTATATTTTATACTGATACTATAATATTGATTGTAGCCAAAAATAAAAAGAAGTTAGTGGAACAAGAATCGTCGGATGAAGAGGATCATGATGATTCAAAATCTGTTGTAAGCAATGTATCTAGCAATGCACCTCAGGCAGCAAACAAAACTAAAGCTAAGAAGGGTATGTAACATTATTTCTGTTATTTTATTCTATTATTTACCAGGAAATGCCAGGTGGTAGAACTCATGTAGTTCGACCAGGGAGGTACCACCGCCATCCTAATAATCCTCTGTAAAGCAATTTATTGTTTGTCGGTTCGGAGAGGTGTGGTTACCGACTATACTTAAACGTGAGGTGAATATCTTAGTACGATTTAAACATACTCAGGGATGATCACTAAATGCTTTTGCTACCTCAACACAATAAAATAAATGCTGGTTAACCTTAAGATAACAAACAAAAAACCAAGCAATCTGATCATATGAATAAATCAATATATCAGCATGGTAAAAAAACACATTATAATCACTAGATGATAATATCAATACAATTCGTAAATACTATACTACTTTAAGTCTGTAATATACAAGATATAATATACATAATAATTTAATACATTTAGTACATTTCAGACATAAACTAGAAAGAATTAGAATAAAAAAAAGAAAATTACTTTGATGTATTGCACTAGAGAGATTCTTTCTTTATTATTATGTTTATATATTTTAGGTAAAGGTAAGAAAAATGATGATTGGTCAGATGGTGCCAGTGATGTAGAATTAAAGGAAGTCTCCGATGAAGAAGAAGTTATAAAGCCTGTTAGTAAAAAGAAGGGTAAGTTCTTTTAATGTGTATATTGTGCATCTATTGTAATATCGAAATAAATTTGATCTGATAGTTTCGAACAAAAGTCTACAATTTGATAATTTTATTTCAGCCAAAAATAAAAAGAAATCCATAGTGCAAGAAGATTCAGAAGTAGAAGAAGAGGATGATTCAAAAACAAAGAGTAGTGCAGTTCAGCCAGCAACTAAAGACAAGAAAGATAAAAATGGTTAGAAGGCTCAATTTTACCTTCTGTAAATAAAAGATATTCATTATAAAACAGTGGCCATCTATATAGAAAAAAATCAGATTATGTTTTAGTTTTTTTTGTTGATGTATACAGGTCACATTGATGTGGCTTGAGTGTAAAAAGTATTTAAAGATATCAGTAGGCCCAGACACTATACATACATATTTTAAATTTTGCATTACCATACAATTTTCACCAATAAATTTTTGACCCATCATCAAGAGAGACTTGTCATTAGTTAATATTTTAATAGGTTCCGAGTGTACATGAAAATGAGGTCTATAAAATATTAATTTTTTTAAAGTTACTGCCACAATTCCAATTGAAGGTAGAACCTCAACAAATGAACATTATATTATTGTGATTATAGATTATTCTTTATTATTACAGAAAAAGGAAAGAAGGAAAAAGCTTCTGAGGGTGAGAGTGAAACAGAAGAAAAGAAAGAATCTGATAAGGAAGAGGATGAATTAATTTTAAAACCTGTGGCTAAAAGTAAAGGTAAGTTGAAATATAATGACTTCTCTAACTATTTATTAATTATTTACCCTAACTCATGTGAGTTAGGGTAAATAAGTTTAAATGGTTACACTAGGGAGTGTATTTTATCTATTAATTAGTTAAACTTATGAAAAACTAAAATTTTATTTATTTAATCAAATATGCTTATATGATTATATTCATTTTTGGTTAATAATAAAATAAATATTTTCCAGGTAAACACAAAAAGAAAAATAATATTGATGATATTGAAGAGGAACTAAAGAAATTTGAAATTAAAGAAGATGAAGTAGAAGAAACAAAGGTAACATTACTATTTGTTATAACTAATAGCTTGACTGCTTTTGTCTTTTAAATATTGTATTGTCTTTTAAATACTGTCTACATATCTAAAATATAAAATTCTTGTGTTGTGGTGTTTATTACCAAACTCCTCCGAAGCGGCTCAACCAATTCTTATTAAATTTTGTGTGCATATCGGGTCTGAGAATCTGTCAACATCTATTTTTCGTCCCCCTAAATGTTAAGAGTGGTCCATCCCTAATTTTTTTTTTTTTATTTTCTGGACAATTTTTAATTTATGATTCAGCATTGAGAAATATATACAAATTTTAATTTTCACCCTTCTACCATCAACCCCCTTTTTATATTTTTTTTTTATGGCAGAAGAACGTTTGCTGGGTCAACTACTTATATTCTATAAGTTACAATATAGTGTAAATAAATAATTATAAAACATTAGCCGGAAGAAGCACCCCAAGAAGATAAATCAGAACCGACTGAGAAGAAGATGAGTCACAAAGAGAAGAAGAAGTTGAAGAAACAACAGGAGTATGAGAAGCAAATGGAGATGCTGACCAAAAAGGGAGGACAGGGCCACAGCGAGCTCGACGCCAATTTCACTGTCAGTCAAGCACAGAAATCTGCTGGTAATAATTTATTTTGAAATCTATTTTGATTGGTTTTATTTATATTTAAAAGCAGAAAAAGAGAGAAATAAATTTTTCGTTAATAGGTCAGATTTAAATTCGGCAGCATATTTATAATTTCAGGTTAAGCTGGTTTGCATTTAATGAAACACTTTACAGTTGAATTTATTTAAGAGGCTTTATAGAAAATAATGTAAAATAGTTTTAAAACATTAACTCTGTACTATTACTTTATTAGTTTATTATTTATTAGTACTATCAGAAAATGCATGGGTTCTATAAACTAAAAAAATATATATGCAAATGATATTAAAAGTTGATCATTTTAGGTCAGATGGCAGCACTGGAGAACGCAGTGGACATAAAAGTGGAGAACTTCTCAATAGCAGCGAAGGGGAAGGACTTGTTCCTGAACGCAAACTTGTTGATAGCGAACGGGCGTAGATACGGTCTGGTGGGGCCGAACGGTCACGGCAAGACCACTCTGTTGAGGCATCTGGCCCAACGTGCCTTCCCTCTCCCGCCCCATATCGACATACTGCTGTGTGAACAAGAGGTCACGGCTAGCGATATGAGCGCTGTTGATACGCTGCTGGAGTCTGATGTTAAGAGAACAGGTTCGTGTACTACATATAATGTACATAATGCATTGTTAGAGATTTTAGTTCAGATCTAAAGAGAAAAAAATATATAACAGCGTTTGTAATTTAGATTTAATATAACTTGTAATATAAAATTTACACTTAATATGATGCAAATTTTCGCCTATAAAGGATGATATAAAGTATATAAAAAAATTGCCATTTCGTTCACCAGCTTCTCAAATTGTTATTGCTTTTTGTTGATGTTTTATTTGGTGTTTGTATTATAATTTTTTTGCTGGATATAGAGTTGCTCAACGAGTGTAAACAATTGGAGCTGGATATCGAAAAAGGGGATATGAAGAAGCAAGATAGACTGAATGAGGTAATATTCGTTTCATTATTAAATCGCATTCACCTTTAAATTTAATAATAAGACTTAGACTTAGA
This sequence comes from Polygonus leo, assembly GCA_018250455.1. Taxonomy (NCBI): domain Eukaryota; kingdom Metazoa; phylum Arthropoda; class Insecta; order Lepidoptera; family Hesperiidae; genus Polygonus; species Polygonus leo. The sequence goes on along the minus strand of DWNR01000370.1, from coordinate 6,850 downwards.
CTTCACACGGCACGACATGCAATGCGATAAGACAAATTTAAGCGAAATTAAGCATTAGCCGTAGCAACGTCAAACTTCAGTCGTCAACATAATTATGTAACTTTCTTAGTTAAATTAAAATGTAAAAGTAATGAAGAATCGATAAGAAATTTAATATTATTGTTTAGGTGTACGCAGAGTTGAAAGCTATAGGAGCTGATTCAGCGGAACCTCGCGCCAGGCGAATCTTGGCTGGTTTAGGATTCAGTCGGGAGATGCAGGACAGAGCTACCAAGAACTTCTCTGGTGGTTGGCGAATGAGAGTTTCATTAGCCAGGTATGTTTATTCGCTTCTTTGCTTCAGTAGGAATTTGTAATAGTAAATATCTAGTGTGTATCACAGGCTTAATGAAGATAAGCTTTTTGAATGTTTTGTTCTTTTAATTATTTAATGTTATATTTCATTATATTGCTGTTCAACTTTTATATCATAATTCATTTTTATGTTAATTAAATATGTATTTCTTACAGAGCTTTGTACATCGAGCCCACACTGCTGTTACTTGATGAACCTACAAATCATTTGGATCTAAACGCTGTAATTTGGTTGGACAAGTAAGTGCCTTACTTTAGTTTATTTTTTACTTAATTAACTGTGTTCTATAAAGAAGTTATTGGGAATTGATATTGAGCAGAAACTTGTGTTGTAATTGACTAACTTTTTCAAGGAAACAATTTTTTAAAAATCTTTTTTTCTCATATTCATTATCCATGTAACACCCACTAATTTAAGCTATATATTAATAATTAGTTATAATATAGTTATGTAAAGTTTGTACATGTTACCCGTATTATAGTTATGTTAAGTTTGTACATGTTATATATCTTTGATGAATTACAAAATATATTTATGTGGTCTAAAAGTAATTTGCCCATTTATTTTCCACCTATTTAGCTACCTGCAAGGCTGGAAGAAGACCCTTTTAGTAGTGTCTCACGACCAGTCCTTCTTGGATAACGTCTGCAACGAAATCATCCACCTGGATCAGCAGAAACTGTTCTATTACAAAGGAAACTATTCCATGTTCAAGAAGATGTACGCACAGAAACGCAAGGAAATGATCAAGGAGTACGAGAAGCAGGAGAAGAGGCTCAAGGAAATGAAGGCGCACGGACAGTCTAAGAAACAGGCTGTAAGTATTTCATTATATGAACATACAGTCCGTCTGTAAAATGTTTTTCAAATGGACACGTTTTTGTTCGAGTAAGTAGTAGTTTTGGTCCATAAAAATGCAACCCCTAAAAGGAGGGGTAGCGGGCGGAGCCGCGGGCACAGCTAGTATACAATATTATTTGATAATTTAGATGGTTATAATTTTTATATAAACGTTCCTGTACACCGATGCGGTGTATTTGGTCGTGTGACAATTAACATAAAAAACAACATTCGCTATGTAATATGTGTTTCGGCTAGCAGTATCAGCCTTATCTCATCTTGACAGATTACAAATGAGTACTATTTATTAGGGAGAGGATAAAGATAGATAGGGCGAATGACTTGGCTAAAAGTGTTATTATCAAACAGGAAAGGAAGCAGAAGGAAGTGTTGACGCGCAAGCAGGAGAAGAACCGAAGCAAGTCTCAGCGCGAAGAAGCGGAGGACAGCAACGCGCCCGTGACGCTGCTGCAGCGGCCCAAGGAGTACCTCGTCAAGTTCAGCTTCCCCGACCCGCCGCCGCTGCAGCCGCCCATCCTGGGGCTGCATAGTGAGTGCTCGAATTATTTACTCGATTATTAGGGAATGTCACTTGATTAATTGCAATCATTACTCGATTATAAGCTATCATTGCTCAATTAAAAGCAATCATTGTTCGATTATAAATTATCATTACTCGATCATAAGCTATCATTGCTCGATTATAAGTTATCAATGCTTGATTATAAGCTATCATTGCTCGATTATAAGCAAATCATTGCTCGATTTTAAGCTGTCATTGCTCGATTATAAGCTATCATCACTCGATTATAAGTAAAGATGCGCCGAACTGTGGATTCACATAGATATTCGGGCGAATTATTCGGTTTACCATTTTAATGTTTTGCCGTGTAAACAGGTTTTAACATGTATGCTTTATTCACCAAATTTTTCATAGATTTTTTTTGACTTATAATATAACAAAAATCTTACATAACAAGTGTTGTCTTTTAGTTCTATCCCGTGTCGCGCCAAGAACATAGAAATACTCGAACCGAATATATGCGGCACCAAAACCTAATAATTCGGCCGAATACAAATACTGAATAATATTATTCAAATTTCAACACATCTGTATTAATTAGCTATTATTGCTCGATTATTAGTAGAATTTGATTATTGTTATTAGCAATTATGACTTGATTACTTGCTATTTTTACTCCATTATTGGAAATAATTATGCAATTGTTAGCAAGTAGTAACTGAGTATTATTATTAGCAATTATTAAGAATTGTTACTTGATCAATAACAAATCTTACTCAGCTATTAAAAGTTATTACTCGAATATTAGCAATTAGGTTTTTGTTGATTGTATTAGCAATTATTTCTTGAGTAATAGGCATTGTTACTTGATCCATATCAATTCCTACTCTAGAGTAGGAATTACTAGTAATACAATCTGTTTCCGATTTCTAGTTTTAATTGGTGAATAAAACAAATAATTTATTTCTAGATGTCGACTTCAACTTCCCCAGTCAGAAGCCATTGTTCAATGGCGTCGACTTTGGTATAGACCTGAACTCCCGTATTGCTATCGTGGGGCCCAATGGTGTGGGCAAGTCCACATTCCTGAAGTTGCTTGTTGGTGAATTGAGTCCGATTCGAGGGGAACTCATCAGAAATCACAGACTGGTGAGTTTATTTAAAAATCAATCTTGTTATCACGCTAATAGTATTTTTTTGTTAGTTTTAAATTTTTTGTTCCTGTGTATCAAACAACACCTTTTATGTGTAGAATATCTTATTTAAATTATCCAGGGAGCCTGGTGTCTTGTAACAGGTATCTCCTTATTTAGCACAAGCACCAGCTTCCACAAACAAAATTGAACCCTACGTTTATGTTATATGCATAAACAGATTTGCACGGATTATGCATGCATAACGGAAGACATTAAATATATTTGAAATAAAATAAAAAAATAAAAATAGTAATGTACCATTATGTTCCTAGGGAACTCGATTTATATTAAATTTAAAAAACGTTGTACAAAAGTTATACTTATTATACTTATAATTTTAATGTAAGTTTTGGTTAAATTTTATTTCACCTTAAAGGGAGACTGTTGCTTCCTGTAATATTTATATCCACTGTTTAAGTGGTCAGTTGATGAATAACTTTGATTGACAAATAATGCTATTTATATTATTTATTATAAGCAACGGGGATGAGACTACTTGTGGTTTGACATCACAGACTGTGGTTCATTTTTAGATATGAAATACTATATTTTTGTTTATTTTATCTTTCTTGCCCATAGAGGATCGGTCGCTTCGACCAGCACTCAGGAGAACACTTGACTGCGGAAGAATCTCCCGTAGAGTACCTGCAGAGGCTGTTTGGTCTCCAGTACGAGAAGGCAAGGAAGGCATTAGGCACTTTCGGGCTAGCGAGTCATGCACATACAATCAAGATGAAGGATCTCAGTGGTGGACAGAAGGCCAGAGTTGCTTTGGCTGAGCTAACTCTGATGGCACCTGATGTTGTTATATTGGTAAGATTTTTTATTGTCCTGGTAGCTCATATCCTAAGTAATCATAACTAATATTAAATGCGTATGGTTTTTTTTTGTTTGCACTCACATTATCAGCGTTACAGAAAACGACATAGGGTATATTTTAACCGGAATACAAAAAGACTATTCAAGGAATGGATAAATTTTGAGTAAATTACAAAATTGTGTACAACTGCGTGCCATTCATCAGTCTTTTGAGCATGCCTTCTGAATCCAGTGGTTGCCCACCGTCTTCTTCAGGTCGTCAGTCCATCTGGTCCGAGGGCGACCTGCGCGGCTTTTGCCTAAACGTAGTCGCCACTCGAGGACCTTTCTTCCCCATCGGTTATCGGTCCTCCGACCGAAGCGTCCGGGTCATTGTCACTTCAGCTTGCTAACTTTGAGAGCTATGTCAATAAGCCTGGTTCATCTTCGGATTTCATCGTTACGAATCATGTCTTGTATCGAATTATGCGAGCATCGCTCAACAGCATGGGCCGCCACCAAATTTAATTTTTGCATTATATTATACATCTATCGCGTCTACAACAAAAGCTTGCATGTTACAGGACGAGCCGACGAACAACCTGGACATAGAGAGTATCGACGCGCTGGCGGAGGCGATCAACCAGTACAAGGGGGGCGTGGTCATCGTGTCGCACGACGAGCGACTCATCCGCGAGACCGACTGCGCGCTCTACGTCATCGAGGACCAGACTATCAACGAGGTAGGCGACGATTTTTTATATATACTTGTAATGTAAAGCTGAAGAGTTTGTTTTTGTTTGTTTGAACGCGCTAATCTAAGGAACTACTAGTTCGAATTAAAAAATTCTTCTTGTGATGAATAAATAGTCCATTTATTGAGGAAGGCTATATTTTGACCGTAGATGCATTGCTACTCTTGAGGACTGAGATGTTCGCCTTGTGTGTCATATATCCGATAACCACCACCCGTACGACACACAAGACCCGTACCGAAACACAAGATTTGCTCCACGGATAATTATGACGGTACTTCCCCGATCGATTTACATGAGCTATACCTTCTGGCCAATGATAAGATATATCCATACTAAAATTATAAATGCAAAAGTGTGTGTCTGTCTGTTACCTCTTTACGCTTAAACTACTGAACCGATTTCAATGAAATTTGGTACAGAGATAGTTTGAATTCCGGGGAAGGACATAAGATAATTTTTATCCCGAAATTCGTCACCTCAGGGTATGAAATTGAGGGTGTATAATCATTACGACAATTATACAATTTTACAATTATGTTATTGTCTGTTAACAGGTGGACGGCGATTTCGACGACTACCGCAAGGAATTGCTGGAGAGCCTCGGAGAAACCATCAACTCACCCTCAATCATTGCGAACGCGGCTGTGCAACAGTAACACAACACAAGCACATACCTGTTTATTATTGGTATCTCATATACATTTGTGGCCTTCAGAACAGATGCTTAGGAATCAAACGTGCTAGCTTTAGATACCTAACTTTTACACAAGTCGCTTTTTAAAAGGGTATAAGTAAATCAGCTTGGATACGTTTTTGCGCTTGTGTGTGTGTAGCGTACAGTGTAGTAGTGTTAGCCGCTAAATCAACAATAAAAAAATGATATTTATATATGTATATATTTTAATAGGTAGGTACATAATATTAAAAAAAAACATAATTTCTAATCATAAGTTTTATTAACTACAAACATTTCTGATATTGTATTTTAGCGTCTTCTCTATCGTAAAATTAATTTTCCTCTTCAATAGTATGAAGACAAAAAAACTCCATCCATCTTAAGTTATGGCTTTAAATTTATGATCAGTGGAATAGTGGAAGATTCATAAACAAAATGTCACGACATGTCGCGTCTGACGATACTTTCATTCGGTTTGACGGATAGAGTACGTCAAACGTGACAGCGCAAACTGGTTCATTTCGGTTTTACTCACTGTATGGATATACACCACTACATACGTAAAAACCTTTTTAAGCTGATTTGACTGTACATAACCCTATTCAATGGTGTTCAATATAATTGTTAATTTTATACAGTAGTTGATGTTAAATTAACAGAATTAAATGTATTTGCAATTTTGCTACTCAGTATTATGGAAAATTGGACTACAATACAAAGACAAGCACAAGACACACCTGCTTAGTAATTTCTTGATGTCTGTTCTGTGATATACTAATGTTACAACATATATTAAATAAAAGAAATAGAAAATGTAAAATCTGATTTATATTACCTTAGTATAGGCCTAAATGTTACGCAAAATTAAATCAACTGTTTAATATTAGTGATGTTTCATAGTCTTACCCTGAAAATCCATTGAGAACAAGTAAACTTTCTATAACTCGATTAAGTTCTGAAATTGGCATCATTTAAAGTAATCATCGAAGCGAATGGTGATAATTGTTTATTAGTTTATTTACATTCAAAGTCGGTGATAGCGATTCCTAGTCCGCACAGTCGGACACTCATCATAATTTTATTTATCACGGGTTCCAATGTTTCGGATTTCATTGAGATTTTCAGAGATTTCAGATTGAGTCGGAGCAATCAAAAAATATTACAATTATTCCGTAGGAGGGTGAGACGACTCTTGATTTTACTCTTGGGTAAACCATAAATAAACAATATCTGGGATGCAACATTCACTTTTACAATTACTACTACTAACGTAATATAAATCAAGTAGAATTATTACTAACAGTTTAAATATGTATATCGCTAGTTCATTTTTATATCGTCAGTTGTTGAACTATATCAAAGTAAGAAAAGGCAAAAAAAATAAAATATAGTAGGTAGATAGATTAGAACAGATGCATAGAAAAAATGAAGTTTAGAGATTTAATCACAATTATTTTTTTATTACATGGCAGTATCCCATAAGTGCCTCGGCTTAACTTTATGATGTAAGGTCAAGGCTGATTATGGATAGTAGACTGTTAAAATAGTTAGTTGATTTTAATGACAGTTTCGTAGAAAACATATTTTTTCTACATTTTTATCAATATCATTGCACCAAATGTATGGTTACATAGCCTAAAAGCTCATAACACATTTAGAGAAGGTGTTTTACCCACGTTGAAATAATAAAAAGACAAAACTATT